>JAAAKQ030129062.1:0-11516 GCA_010016005.3 Zanna intricata | reverse complement strand
AAGTGGTATGTTGGTTTTTATAGTGAACAAAAATTGGTGACCTTTTATAAGAACTTATAACATTACCGTGAATAAAGTTTACTTGCCATTTTCTTGTGTGTTTTTCACTCTTGTTTTATGGTGGAGATTCACTTGACTCCCAAAGGCACATCCTTGTGTATTGTACAAGTTTCATAGCCTTGCCTCTAAATATAAACCACACAGAAACATTTGACCCAACCCTGGACGATAAGGAAATTTTTGACCAGGTGTTGTTATTTCTTAAAGACAATCAATTTATACTCAGATATTTGATTTATTGCAACGTGTATCACCTCTTCATGCTAGTTGTGTAGCAGTTGGAAATTTTGTTATTCTGATAAAGATGTAAATTGTGATCTCTGTTTATTTCAGTAAAGATGTTATGTCTGGGCAATGATAATGACGAAGCGTTTTTCACCCAGAAAAAAGAAAAACAAACAAGAAAAAAGTTGTTTGTAACCGGTTACTTTTTATGTGGGATGTTTGACATTTTTTACTACTACCTTTAATTTATATTATGTATGTGTAAATATTAAGTATAATAAAAATAATGTATATATAAAAAGTAAAATGTGTAAATAATAATATGTATGTGTAAATAAGTGGATAAATATGATACTCTATCACATTTTTCACCTGTCACCCTTAGTTATTAGTTGATTGAATCCCGCTTGCAAAGCAATTTTAATTTTTTTCATTGTAATTTAACATGATTAAAGATTTTTTCTATAAATTGTACTTATATTTTATTTTATTTTCTAGGACACCATGGAGGGAACAGTGTCTTTCAAACTGATTTTAGTTACATTCACTGTAACATTATTGAGTGCTGCAGTAAACGTTCATGGATGCCCATCTGTGTGTTTGTGTTTTGTTGATCAATCTGGATTTAGAACTGCAAATTGTAGTGGAGTGAGGTTTATATCTGAAAATAAATATGCAAAACTTTTTAATGAAGTAGAAGTTTTAAATATACAAGTCGATAGTGATGACAATCGCGTCATGATGCAGGATGATATGTTCACTCCCTTTTCAAAATTAAAATTTTTAAACTTAAGTAAGTGTAAAATCAACTACCTTCCAAAAAATGTATTTAAAGGACTTAAGAAAATAGTTGAAATTAATTTGTCATCCAATAATATTAAACACTTTGATAATTCTGTGTTTGAAAATTTATATACTTTGTACAAACTGAATTTGAGGGGTAATCCTTTACAAGTTTCATATAAGCCCTTTATAACTTCAGGTTCACTACGTGAACTTGATCTTGGTTATTGCGGCATTACTGTCCTGCAAAATGAATTCTTCCATGGTGTAAAAAAAGTGACTATTTTATATTTAGATGGAAACCATCTGCAAACAATAAAAGAACACGTACTTCCTCGGGGAATTACTCACTTAAATTTAGCAAATAACAGAATCGTAAATGTTCCAGTAAATACCATTTCTTCATTAAATCAGTTGTTAGTGATAGATCTTGGTGCAAATCCAATTAATTGTACTTGCTCTTTACTTAATCTACAAGACAGACTTTCTGGACGTGGAATTATTATTGAAGGTGATGTTCGTTGTTCTTTTCCACTTGAACTTCAAAATTTGAGATGGAGTGAAATTAATGAAATTGAGCTTTGCAATAAAGAAACATTTAGTCCAAGACTTCATACAAAAAAGGTTTCCAAATACAGTCCTTACCAGAAAAAGGATATTTATTTTGAAAATGAAAAATTTAACCCTTTTGAAAGCATTCAAGGAGATGATCCTGGAATGTCAACTGATGAAGTTACAGACTATGAGCTAAATAACCAGGACAGTAATGAGAATTATGATGAACCTAAGGAGTCATCTAAAACTGAAAAAAAAACTGGAGATGAGTATATTTATGACAAGCAAAATGATGAGCATGAAATAGATTTATTAAAATCAGACTCAGACATAAAAACAGAAAAACAAGGTGAAGTCTCAAATAATGGTTCAGCAGAAATCAGCAGTTCTTTAAAGACGGAAAATGGTGAGTTACAAGCTGAAAATTTACTTGATATTGTAAGTAATACTGACAAGGTAAATGAAAAAACTGAAGAAAACCTTAATGATTCTACTAAGCATGATGTAGAGAAGTTGAATGGTAGTATAACTGAAGATAAAAAGCTAGAGAAGTTATCTACTGATGATTCTAAAAATGCTGATGGAACTAAAGGAGATCTTGGACATACTGATTTGGGTAATTCAAAAGAACACACTTCGGATAATGTAGCTGAAAACAAGGATCCTGCTCATGATGTAATTGATGAAAATGATGAAGATTCAACACAGAACCCTTCAACAACTGATGATTTTATAGATATCCCTATTGATGATATTAAAGAAAGTTCAGAGTTAATAGATGAAAACATGAAAAAAGATGATCAAGTAATTCCTGTTGGTAAGTTACCACACCATGAATTTAAAGAGGAATCGGAAACTACTAAAGTTGATACAAAAATCAGTGCAACTGATAATATTGAAAATGAAAATGTCTCTACTAATGAGACTAATAATTATACTAATCCTGACAAATCTGATAATAAACAGATACATAAACTTGAAGTAGAAACTCCTAGTAATAAAAATAATATCGTTGAGGCAGTAGCTCCTGTTGAAAATGTAACAGAATACTTTAAAAATTCAAGTGATGAAGAAAATTTTATTAAGAAACATGTCCACTATGATGGAACTGTGAAAAATAAAGAGGATAACAGCAGTTTGTTACCCCAGAATGTCAATAATTCATCTGATCACAAAAATGTTATTGCAGAAACAACAGCCAATGAATTGGAGGGTTCTGGAGATGATTCTGATGAAATTACTACAGGAAATGCGTCAATTCCAGTAGTTGGTGAAGATGTATCAGAGAATTCACCATCAACGATTTATCCAAATTCTGAATTACCAATCTATGTAAATCCTGAAGATTCTTTTGATGGGAATGAAAAAGATGATGAAAATGGAGGTAGTCGTCAAATAGTTGATAAAAAACAATTAACATATGAAGACATTGGACCATATGTTGTTGTTGCATGTATCATTATTTTTATTGCTATTTTAGTTAGTTTTGCACTCTACAAAGGCTTGTGCAAGTCAAATAAAACTAATAACAGAAAGCCTGTCATGGATGTAGAAGCAAACAATGGAACAGAACTACAAGATATGGCATCACTATTGCCTAAAACACCAGATAATGAAGAGAAGCATAATAATAAATATCCAAATGAAGCTCCTTCTCCTGAAACAGTTAATTTGATCAAATCAGATAAAGCTGATGATGTAAATGAGTCACGTGATCTCAATCAGAATGATAATAAAAATGAACCAGTTGTAAAAAATGGAAAAGCACCTGAAGGATCTCCTCCACCAATTGAAATTACTAAAGCAAAAATTACTGTTCTTAGTGAATCAATCCCTCGGACTCCAATATTTGTACAGAGATCTGCCACTATAAATAATGGTTGAGTGTTCATAAGTGTGTTTGACTGAAAAGTGGTTCCTTTTTATTGTATACAAATAGTGTTACTTTAAAACATGTTTTGTAATATAATTAATATATTTGCACTTTCTGTATAAATTTAGATTTTTAAGAAACATGTGACTTTTTATTGTTATTTGTACTATAAAATAACGCATTTATTTTTTTAAAATGTAGAATGAGATTTAAAAGACTGTTTAAATTAGTTTAAACATTGTTCATTATTACTACTAGAGATTTATGTTACTATTAAAAAATCAAATTTTTTTTTGAGAACTGATGATTTGTGATGTTACCTTTGTTGTTTAAGAAATAATTTTAGATATTTTTATAAAATGTTTGTTTGTTTTTATTTTTATTTTAGCTGTAAAAAACATTATTGTTACCTATATTATTTAATCAATCACTGCTTTTTAATACATTTCTTCCTGTTAATTTATTTACTTATATATATATTTTTTTCATCATTTAATTTTGAAATTATTGATCTTTGACAAGTAATTAATTAATTATAACATATTTCCAGATGATCCTTTTGTTATTTTGTATGAATGTAACAAGATTTTTGAAATGTGGGTGAAGATTAAAAACTATTTATCTACATTATGATTTTCCTTTTTTTCTCCTCTATATATATGTGTGCACCCGTAGTGTGAGTGTGTGTGTATGTATGTGTGTGTTTCTACTGATTTATACCCTAAAAAAATAATAAAATTAATTTTTACATGTATGGAAACACATACCTTTGGCCGAGTGGTTATTTATGATACTGATTCACTATTTACTTAAAAACAATACAATCAACTTTCAAATATTATATTCAGTGAATAGCTTAAAAAAATGTGACCATTAAAATTTAAAATTATTAAAAATTATAAATGTGATTTTACTTTCAAATTACTTGTAAACTATTCTTTCAGAGGATCTTTCAATGTTGATTACATAACTTCTTTGGTGAAGTTACCAAAGGAATTGAATAGTGTTGTTAATTTTGCATTCTTAAAAAAAGTTAGAAAATTGTTTAGTATGTAGTCATAATATATTTATTTTATGTTGAACTAATTCATGTAATATATTATATTAAATTTTGACAAGAACAATTAATTTATAGAATATATTATTTGACATAATAGTGAAGGGTTTCCTAATCGTCTTAAGTTTAGTGTCGTTAGCAGCAATGCTAAAGAATCAGCTCTAATTAAGAAGGAGCTGCATAGTTAGCTCTAAAAGTACTTTTGGGTGAACAATTTTTACATAATTTTCAACGGAGTTACATAATTTTTAATGACCTAAAAACAATTTAAGTGTAAAATTTAAATAAAAGGAAATTTATCGCCAAATTATGTTGAGTCATCTACATGATAGTAAATGAGAAAATGTTAGTTCTCTTTAACAAAATATTTCAACTGTTTAATGTAATAAACTTACAGTGAAAATTTAAATATTTTTACTTCATGAAAGAGCTGATTAAATTCAGTAGGCAGTCTTCACATAGAAGACTGCCTTTGCTGAACAAACATAACCTGTAAATTGAAACTGAAAAATTATGATATTATAGTTAGGTAATACAATGAGATTTTAAAAGTAAGTTTAATTGATTGGGCCCAGTTAGACACCACTGCAGCTATAACTTGAGAATCGACCTTAGTATAAATAAATTAGTCTCAGTCTTTAATACCTACATAATAACTGTGCCCCTATTAACTGGTACATAATAACTGTGTACCTATTATAACTGTGTATTGATAGTTATTACTATTCAATAAAATCATCAACTATGCTAGTAGGATGCTATCAACAATGTCATTTTCTCACCAGTTTGTGACAAAATCTTTATTGTGTTAAAAATGATTTTATCACCTTAAGACTGTGAATACTAGTGAAGAATGAATGCTCACAATTTTTATATTTTTGCAATAATACTCATTGTTCCATTATGCATGAAGTAAAACTTCACTGCATATATATTGGCAAAACCACTAACTACCTAATAGTAGTTGATACACTTAAAGTTAGAAAAATATCTTTTGGGTAAATAAGGTCCATTTTATACTTCTACAATAAATATGAGCTTGTATATACACAAAACCAAAGATTCATAACTATTTTCAACTTTTAATTGATCACACCTAAAATTTGTTAGGGCCCTTAGATAACTTCTAAGAGCCCTCACATAAATTTTGAGTGGACTGAGACATTTACTTTCCATTATTTCAAATGGAACATTGCTCAACATCTCATGAGCTTATTATTCAGCTCTGTGAGTTCGAAGTGGCGCTTATATTTATTTCTGCCAGATGTTGACTATATATAAGCTTATTGGTGACAATCAAATGAAAGCTTGTAAGCCAATTAGAACTTCAAAGTTCTTGTTTTCAACTCTGTAGTTGTCAATTCAAAAATTTTATCACTTGTTTTATAATAATGTTTATCGTTATTTTCTGTATTATAAATTTTATTTTTGTTATGTATTTTTATTTCATTTTTATTGTAAATATTTTTCATTTTGTATTTTATGTTATAGATAAATAAATGGTAGAATTTAACACTGAAAATTCTATAGAGAAAATTTATCAAAACTCCACCTGTTTGTTGTATACCAAGTGAATATTCTTCTTTTTAGTAGTAAAAATATACTAACTAGAACAATTACCTGTTGCATAAAAGTGCAACAGGCTTGAGAAAGAGGGTTGCAGTCTGTAGATGCACCCTCCATCTACAGACTGTACCCCAGAGATCTGGTCACCTGCAGAAAGCATGTCACCAATATCTGAACACTATATTTCATTTATCAGCCTAAAGATTGTTTATAAGAATTTAAAATAACAAAATTAATCTAATGTTCCCATTCAAACTGTTAAAGAGAAAGATTATTGTTCTTCATCATTACATAAGATTATATTAACAATGCATAGCTCAGAACTACAAATTCTGTTTTTTTAAAAGATATAATTTGGAATATATCTGTTTTTCTACTGCATGATTCTGTAGTAAAGTATTCTGATTATTCTTCATTGCCATTTTTAGAAGAAAATCTTTGAAAAATAGCAAATATATGAAAAATTTTAGTGGGAGTATTTATATTTTGGAAAAATAGAATAATTTCTTAAACTTGGTACTGCTTTATTTTATTACTTTAAATGTAATTATGTTATTTTTAATGTAATGTAAAAACAGTCATGACTATTTTTACATTTTAATTTTTGGCTCCAGTGTAATGTTATTTAACTCCAGAAGATAGCTTTCAAGTAAGTCAAAAGATCTTGGGTTTATCTCAGTATGTTGGTAAGGTGGATCTTTAATTATTAATATTATTTAAAAATAGAGCAGTTTGCTGTTTCACTGCAACAGTTTTGTATATGAGTATTTATTTTGAATAGAAACAAATATTTCAATTCAACTGTTAAGTGCTACCCTGTAGCATAACACCATGTTCTAAATTTTTATAAATTACAAAATAAACACACCTCAGCAAAAAATAGGGTCCTAAAACAAACAAATAACCAAATATTGACATAAACACTTTTATTATGTATCATTTACTTTTGATTAACTACAAGATTTTTATGTTAACACCTGTTTACTTATAACATAAACAATAATAATTATAATTAGTATTATAGTTCCTTCAAGATACATAAAAATTATGTAGCTGTGAAAGAGACAAGTTGTTTTTAAACAGCTACAAACATTCAAATAATGAACAATTATTAAAATACTTCTCCATCTTCTTGTAAGTTTGTGGAAAAGTAAAAAAGAATTGATACTTATAGGTAACCAAATTAAAAATCATTAGCTCAATATTTTCTATAGTAGAAATCTATTGCCTATCTTAATTAACTGATTACATAAAATATAATATGATATTGTCAAGAAGCTTTTATGTTTACAGGTTATCTTAGACAATCATGATGCCTTAATATCCAAAAATAAATTTGAGGTTTTATTACTTTGATGTAGAATTTAACTTGTGATAAATACTGAAAAGAAAATTTGGATTTTTTTCTGCAAAATATATTCTACCATTGAAAGTGAACATTTTTGTAAAATATATTTAATTTTTAATTTTCATCCAGAAAAATGGAATTTTTTATACTTGTAGAGTAATAAAGTATTTGTATGGACTCCAGGACATGTTGGTATCTTAGGAAATGGAAGCATAGATGAAGCTGGCAGAACAGCACCAATTTATGGGAATATGGATATGAATCCTATTTGGGAAGCAGACATTAAAAAGCATTAACAATGACTATCCGAACCACTCAGTGAAATGAATGAAGAGTAAACTTGAAACTAAATGTAATTATAAATGGAAGAGCTACATGAAACCAAATTGTCAGGAAAAGTGGCGATGACCAGACTCAGAATTGATCACATGTGAATAACAAGTTCTTGTTTGTTAAACGGCAAACTTGCTGGTGATTTTTTTTTTTTTTTAAACGTGATGAGGGCTAATTACCTTGGAAATTGATGCTCATATGAAGAAAAAAAAATGAGTATTCAGAGGATTGCAAAGGAGGATGAGAATTCACCACAATAGACAGCACAAAGACCAAAAGGCATGGCCTGATCAGAACCAGAGATCAAGGAAGTGATGTGGGCTTTTATTATTGTTGGATGCAGTTGGGAAGAACCAAAAGAAAAGTATACAACTTATGAAGAGTGCTCAATAAAGAATTGAGGCTCAATGTAGATGAGAAACTTGGTAATCAAGGGCCAAAAATTGGAAAAAAACAAAAAGATAAGTGACGCAGAGTGAAGACAAATTCAAATGTGAGTAAGGAGTGCAATACCGACTCAAAATGAAGGTCAACAAAAGAGAACATGTTGATCAGGAAGTACAGGATCAGAGGTTTTGAGACCAAAGAACAAACGAATTAGGTGCAAATACCATGGAAAAAGAGGCAGAAGCATATGTTCCATGGAATGAACTGTTGAGGATAAGAGACTGCTTATTACAACAGTATGAATAGATGATGAACATGCAAATGTAACAAAGGCTATGATCGATTAAGATAAAAGAGACTAATCACATCTGATAGATAATCAATAGAGTGAACCCTACAGTAAGAAAAATCAAGCTGTTATAAAATAATGAAGATCAACGATCATGTAAATGCAGCTACATAGACAGGCAGCTCAAGAATAAGAAAGAAGAGATAAAGCAGTAAGACAAGGAGGAATAGAGACATAGACATGATAGGTAGAAGAATGACATAGCCAGAGAGGAACCACTAGGGAAGAGGCATGTGAATGAATGAATGAAGAAATTGGAGAAAGAATTGTGCAAATATAGAAATTGAAAGAAAAGTACATAATTAACAACAAACTAGACTGTACCACCGTTGTAGACTCTTAAGCAGCAAATACCAGCAAAAGCACTAAGAATACAAAGTAAGTTTTACATTGACTACTATTTTAATATTATGTAACTAACAAAATAAAGAAATCTGATGTGAACACTGCATGACTTCTTTGTACACCTATTAAATTTTTTTTAAATGAAAAGCAAAAAATTTTATTTCATTAATAACTTCTGATATTTTTTCATATTTTTTTTTTACAATCAGAGATTAATAAATCATTAAACTTAAATTGGAAAAAAGTTAAAAAAAAAAAAAACAAGGAGATGGGGTCTGATTTGAATCTATGTGTCTTCCCCTTGTAAGATCAGATCCAAATATTTCATTAATTAAAATGTTATTTTGCTTTAACTCTGGAATCAATGAAAATATGTGCCATTTATGATATATTGCTGAAAAGCTCTCAGTGAGGGCTTATTACTGCAGTTAAGAAAGAGTCCAAAACAAAAATTTGGATTTTGGGCTTTTTTGGATACTTTTTGTTCAGTCGATTGGAGTCAAAAGAAGTGCACAACTAGATGTTAAGAATCCAAATCCAAATTTCAACATCCTATGGCTAATCGTTTTTGAGTTATGCAAGATACATATGTATGTACATACAGATGTCACGCTGAAACTACTTACAATGGATTCAGGGATGGTCAAAATGTATATTTTTATTGAAATCTGAAAACCAAACTTTTTAAAATCTCGGTACTTCATTTACTTTGTACAAGGAAGTAGAAAAACTACAGCTGTAATTTTGGCAGAAGTGCTTCTTAAGTTTTCTTCCTTACAGAAAAATTATTCATGTAGAAATCATGTTCTCATATAAAATATTCTGGAGATAAAATAAACCAATTAACATTCCAAGATGAGACAGTATGAAAAAAGATCAAAAAAAAATCATAACTTTCTTAAATTTGGAGCATGGAATGTTGGAACTTAAACAAACTGGAAGGATAGGAGATTTAAAAAGGGAAATTGGAGGTAAGTTTAGATAATGAAAAGATTAATAAAGGAAGATAAATATTCTGCAGAATTTTTCATTAGAGGATGTGGTTATTTTCTAGTTACTTGCAAATCTGCTGGAATTGCCTATTGAACAGTAGACTATGTACAATAGATTTCAGGATTAACAAGTAAATAAATTTAAAGAAATTAACCGTAGAAAGAAAAACTTAGCTTACCTGCCATTTGTGTAATACTTTGCATGAAATTTTTAGGATATTAAAATGTGCAAATTAAGTTGAATGTTTAACATTTTAAGGAATGTAATGCAAGCTTTTTAGGTATAGAAAAATTATTGATGTATATAATAATCAGGTATATGTGATTAGAATATTTTATCAAAAAAGGAAAGTTACAGTACAGAAGGGAATGAGACAAAGATCTAGAACACTACTGCTGCTTTTCAAATTGTATGAAAAATTTTTGAAGCTATTTGAATTTCATATCGCTGGGACGGGATTATCTATCAGGTACTTTGTTATTACAATTATTAATGATTTTATATGTATGTGTTTGGCATGAGATCTGACAAAACATCGTAAATTCATAGCTTCAACCACTTTCATTCCACTTTGTGAACAGGATTGAATGGAATTTCATTCCTGATGTCAATTTTTCATGCATTTGTCCCAAGTTTAATGGTCAGAGATAAGGCCTCTGACTGTGCGGTGTCCACTTGATAAATTTGTTCTTAAGTATGCTACTTTTTTTTAGAGTGAATTTTGCACCATTTTTATCAATGTAAGCAGATTAGTTGAAAAATAAATTTTATCTACACTGATAGTCTACTCATCCTTTAGAAATGACTAAATATCACTTTAATTTTGAAACATTCCCATATCAGCTCAGGATAAGGGAACATTTCAAAGCTTGCCAGTAGTTAAATAGATGGCAATGAGCGAATAGCAATGAACTGACTTGGAAGAAAAGGAATTGCCTCTATTTGTATCATGTGCCTAATTTTCATTAAAATTTGGATACCTTAAGAATACCGAGCACTTATAATAAGACTTAAATAAGAGAAACAGTAATTAGTATAAATACCTTGAATATAGTTTGACAAAGATTTAATTTGAAAACCTAAGGACCTTTTAAGATATCGCTTCAATTGGGCAGGGATTATTTGAAGAAGACTTCATTTTTTGTTACTAGATGTGGATCATTTTGAAGACACCTATTGTGGTTCTATTCTGGAATGATATTCTATGTAGCCAGTCAGCAGTCTCAAGACACATAATTCTTCAATGTGAAATCTTTTAAAGAAAGTGCTTTCAAGTTTTGGATGGGGGCAATTTTAACCTTTAGGAAAATTTTGGCATGCATTCAAAATAAAGAAATGAACAAAAGAATTCAAGCAAACTTACCAATTATATTCATCACTCTCAAAGAGTAGTGTAAGTTATAATTGTGGTTTCTTCTTGATCCCTTTCTTAATGAATAATTGAATGTAGATGAAAATGCTAAAATTCTTATGATGAAAATAAAAATGCTTATTTTTTATCTGAAAGAAAAATTTGAGAGCAGAGTACCATTTAAAAGAAAAAAATTAGGTATTATGATTCACCAAAATATTATTTTATCTGAAATAAAAAATTAGGTAAAATATATATTAATAACACACACACACACACACACACACACAC
>JAAAKQ030129061.1:0-31772 GCA_010016005.3 Zanna intricata | reverse complement strand
CTCCTGAGAAGTGTGGTTAATTGAAACCCAACCACCAAAGAACACCGGTATCCCGATCTAGTATTCAAATCCGTATATAAATTTTTATCTTTACTAGGACTTGAACCTTAGAACTATCTACTTCGAATTCAGCTGATTTGGGAAGTCGCGTAACCACTAGACCAACCCGGTGGGTTAAATTAAATAGGCTATCTCTTCACTTTCTAATGCATGATTATTTCTATTAGCTCCGACCTTTTTTTACTCGGGCGGCGTAGCCAAATCGCTTAATAGGTGGTGTGAATATTCACTTATTACAATTTTCAGTTCTGGGTATGCTATCCGAGAGAATGAGAGGGAGAGACAATGCATGTGAAAATCGTATGTGCTATAATAGCCTTTAATAGCTTGTAGGTATTGCGCTGTTTGCTAATTATTATCCAAAACATGGCATTAAATTGGTAGATGATCGCAACCGTACACTTTAGTTGCGAACGTATACATACATAGATTACATGTGGCAACAGTGCGCTCTATAATAGCAATACTGTCGCTGAATGGACACGCTATACACTCATCACTGTAAACTAGTGATGGGACCATCGATTTATTTCTATCATCGACTAATTAGTCATTGACTACTTTTAATAATCGACTAACCCGACTATTTTTATTAGTCGAACTCCCCTCCATTAAGAAAATGGAATGATCCGACTACTTTTGTTAGTCGAACTCCCCTCAATCAGAAAAATGGAATGATCCGACTACTTTTATTAGTCGGATTTAAGTTGTTAGAAAAAGACAGTGTTAAAAAATTAGGCTATATTGGACAGTTGTGAAAGGAAGTTAGTGAATGATATCTAAGGAGATATAAATTAAGGACAATAAAAATGAATTGGTAAGTAACAAATCTTTTTAAAAAATTGATTAAAAATAACATGTTTTTTCACAGATATTATAGAATATTATTGAATGCTTATTGTAAAAAATTATTACAACTCTAAGCAGATTAATATTTAATTCTAATGTTTAAGATTTTACAAATTAAAATTTTTTTAATGAGCCGCGTGCGGTGTTGAGAGAGAAGAGAGAAAAAAAGAGAAATTAGTAGTTAGTTCGGGGCGTCGGGGCTATGGATGGTTCTGGTGGGGAGAGAGTAGTAGTCGGTCACGGTTAGTGGACTAATATCTATTTTTATTTATAAAGTAGTCGTGTTCCTCGTCCGACTAATTTTCAAAATAGTCGACTAATTTTTTTGTGTTGTTGCGTTAGTCGACTGGGTTTAATAATCGACTAACCGACTATTATTAGTCGAATAACGCCCATCACTACTGTAAACTGGAATTTTAAGCGTCTCGGGAAGAAAATGCCCGGGTCCAGGAAACTTGGAGCCGAATTCGTGACAGTCCCGGGTAAACGGGGATGGTCAGTCCCTAATCATACTGCTAATAAAATACTGGGTATCTTAAGCGAATTTGTTGGCTATCGTTTGATATCAAAAGGATTGTGGCCTTCAAAATCCCTAGATCTTACACCAGCAGACTTTGTTGCTTTAATGTAGTTATTAAAACCAATCAACCAATCCTCATACACTTGACGAATTGAACGCTAGTGTAAAAAGTGAGATTTTAAACCTTACAAAAATTTGCTGCAAATGTTAGGAAACGTATATGAACCTGTTTCGGGATCATATCAAATCATTTTGTATAGTAAAGTTATTAAAGATAATTTGAATATTGTTATATGGTTATTTTATTAAAATTTATATTTTTCTAATAAATTCACGTCATCAAATAAAGGAGTTCGTCCTTCTGGAAACATCTGTATAATAGTGCTGAAAAGCTTCCTCCTAATACGAACTCTTACGTAACCAATGAACATTAAACTCAAAAATTTAAATTTATTAATCATTTTAATATGTCACTTTTGGTCTTTTGCAAAATTTGATTTTGACTTCTTTATTATGAAATTACAATAATACAAAAATGTTTGATTAGAAATATCAATTTCAGTTCCAGCAATTTAAAAATATAAGTAAACGAAAGAAATACACTTAATATCATGTGACAGCTTAGGATTCGTACACAAACATGGCGTTTTTAAAATTTTGTTCGGAAATGTTTCGGGATCTAAATAAATTATTAAAATTTAATCCATCGGCGTTAAAAGATTTTGAAAAGTTTAGTAGTCCTCATTCTATAAACTTTGATTTCAAAGAAAAACGCCATCGCAACTCTTCTCGTCGACGATGTTATGATGAACACAATCTGGTATATTTAGGGTTAGGTTTAGTGTGTTTCTCTGTGACTGTTGTTAGTTTAAAGAGATTCAAACAAAATTTGCTGCCTTCTGTTCATGCGTCGGCTCCAGTGGATATATCGGACATTTTAGTAAGTGGAAATAGAAAAAAATATAATTTTATTGCTGATGTTGTTGAGAAGACCGCTGCATCTGTTGTTTATATCGCGATAGTAGACAACAGAAGGTGAGATGATATATTTGAAATATTTTTCTGTTATTATAGTCTTAGATTTTACAAAAATTTTTTAGCTATTTGATTTTAAACTTTTATTGACCACTGTTTAGAATATAGTTACATGTCGAATTACAGGAGAATAAAACATTTATTGTTTATTATTAGCAACGGGTTGTACTTAATATAAAAAAAAGTAGCTGACAGGCTAAGGTCTACGTACTGCTGATGCAGATTTAATCCCTTGACTGTAATATTTTTAATATTTTATTTTGTTGCACTAAGTATTTCAATAAATATTTACATTTTTACTTGATGCTTTTTAACTAATTTCTAGTAGTTCAATCAATGAAATCTATATTTCTAATTTACCGGAAAATGAGGATGCATATAAATAAATATTTGTTTTCGTATGTGTTACATAGACCACATTTGGAATGGTTGGATATGCTACAACATATTACAAAAAAAGATGTGCTTGAAGTATTTTCATGGGTGCAGTATAGGTAACCATGCTAAAAACTTCATTTGAACAGCATTACAAAATACAGAATTAAAAATAAAAAATAAATTTGGTTAAAGTAAATAATAACAATAATTCAGATTGTATATGTATAAATTGGTGCCGAAGTAATACGTAAAGATTCTTAATAAATAAAATAAGTTATAATTCAGAATGCATTAATGAAAGTTATTTGAGCCTACATTTATGTACATCTTTATTAAAATGCAGAAACTTGTAGTTTACAAAAATTAATATTCTTTCTGTAAAAAATCTTTAGTTTTATTTCAAATAAATTGGTGGTAAGATCTTTTAAATGGTTTATCCATTTATAAAAAATGGGAATGAAAGTAGAATAAGGCCCTTCCCTGTAAACCAAACACAGGGTTAAAATTACTGAAAAAATCTCAGTTGTCTGGTTTGATTGACATTTTTTTAAACTATGATGCACATGATCGAGATTTTTGTTAAACTTGGTTAAATCAGGATAGTAATATCCATTCCTAACATAGTCCAGTAATTATTTTCCATTCTATTTTGTTTAAAGACATTACTAATGCAATCACTTAATTTTTCAAGTTCACCTAAAAGCAAACTAATCTTCGCCTTATATGTCTGAATCTTTTTCAAGGTGTATAGCACTTACGTTTTACTGGTTTAGAAACTTGTGTACATTGTTGTTTTCAGAAATCAAGACGTATATTTACTAGAATATCGACGTAAGATACTCATTTGTAAACATTACCATTTTAAAACTTTCGAAAGAATCTTTTGATTAGAATCTTAGAAATAAAAAGATATGTAGAAAATTTATCTTAAATTAGTATACAGTTTCTATTTTCCTTATAAATCTTTATAAAATAATGATAAAATTGATAAGCATTATTACATGTATTGACAAGTATAAAGTGTTAATTTTATTAAAATAACACTTAATAAGTGTTAATTAGTACTATAATTTATTAAAATGCTAAAAATTATTATTAACTCACTTTCAAAATACAATTTTAACAGTTATAATGGGACTATAATTTGACAGTTGATGGGACTGTGTAAATTGGTTAGGTTCTTATTATTTAGTTTGTATTTAAGTAATCGTTAACTACTAAAAAAATCAAAGTTTGTCTATTTTTACTTTGATTATTTAATAATTGAAATTGTTTCTGCCAAATTTACTATGTAATTTCATATTGATCAATTATTTATGAATGTGAACTTTTTATAAGAGGTGATTTTCAAAATCTGATTCTACTGTGGGTAGCCACTACTTCTTTTTGTCCATATTATCTGCTTCCAAACTTTTATATTTCCAGTGTAGTGTTCAGTACAATCATTCCAGTTTAATTTGTAAACAACTGTGTTAGTATTTTCACTAATTTGGTGCATATCTTAAATTGCTTGTTGCTGTTTTGTGTTTTATTTTGATTTTAATTCTTAAATATCCTGGGAGCAACAGAATACACAGAAAACTTCTCTGTAATACTAAGAGTATGATAGAGAAAACCAGTTGTGACAGCTACGTTCATATACAAATACTGCAAAATTTGTCTATATATATTCTGTCACTCCTGATAATAATTCTTATAATGATATTACATAAATAGATTATATTAACGGAAACTACACAATTAAAATCAATGTATTCTATAATTAAAGTCTAACTCTACACAAAAAAAGTAAAAAAATTGTGTTATTCACTTAGTAACATTAATTACAATAATCTTAATCACTTAAATAAGCTTGAATGAATATAAATGAATCTGGAGTTGTAGTTCATTTGTAATACTTGAAAAAGATTCCTACATGAATGTCACAAACAAGTTATCAATAAAATTAAATATATGTGACAATAAATTAAATAACTGAATTAAAAAAAAAAAATAAAATTTTAATTTTCAAAGTCCTAATGACAAAGGTAAGCCTTTGTTTCTTTGTGATCAACTTTATCATTAAAGTCATTTACCACAGTTACCATCATTTTGTAAGTTAATAAAATTCAGTCTAAATTCTTTTCCTTTAAAATCAATTTAGGCTTTATAGGATAGTTTTTCTGTACTTTATGCCATCTTTCTGTCATTCAATAGTTATTTCTTTGTTAAATTTCTTGTCAATAATTTTGAAGATATTGTTACTTAACTGCACCTGCCTTTTTATTTACCCTACAGGGGCTGTTTTTCCTATGGAGAGGATTTTATATTACAATTTCCCAATTTATAAAATAAACAAGAAAAATAATAAAGATAAAAATACAAAGAAATATATATGATAGATCTGTTATTATAATAACACAAATTAAATGTTAAGTCACATAACATGAAAATATTCATTAATTTTCTCTTGTAATTGGAAAAGTAAGACTGAAACCTTAATAAATATAATAGAAAATTTATGTTCAATTATTTAGAAAAGAAATATCATTGCTATTGATAATTTTCAAATCACCTTTATACTAAAGGAAAGACCTGACACTAGGGGTTGTAAAAGGATTCCACAGGAACAGAATCAAGAAATGCAGTGTTTCATCTGTTGTTGAAAAGTGGTAAAATTAAAAAGAAAGAACAAAATTATCAAGAAAAGGAAATAAAAAATAATAAATCAAAGGGGAATGTAAAAAGTTTACTTCTTTATTAAAAATTATAAATAATTATATGAGTGAACTAAAACTTATGTATTCGTTTGAATTTTCACAGCAGTGTTTATCATAGTATAGTGTAATAAATGAAAATATGATAAATCATTATCTAGCAGTGTTGTAGAAGACATTGCTGCATTATCAAAATTAATGGTAAATCTATGCGTTAACCTTTGTTTTCATTATCATTTAACACCCACAGAGCAGCTGGAACCACTTTAGACATGTCATCAGCCACTGCTGTGTATTAACCTCTCTTTTTTCTCTGTTTAGCCTCTGGAACTACTGTAAGGTATTACTTCAGAGGATGAATGAGGATGATATGTATGAATGTGAATGAAGTGTAGTCTTGTACAATATCAGGTTTACCACTCCTGAGAAGTGTGGTAAATTGAAACCCAACCACCAAAGAACACCGGTATCCACAATTTAGTATTCAAATCTGTTATAAAAGTAACTACCTTTACTGGATTTGAACCTTAGAATTCTCAACTTTAAATCAGCTGATTTGCAATTTCACGTTAACCACTAGACCAGCCAGCCCGGTGGGCTTGTATATTAACCTTTCTTTATCTGTTTAGCCTCCGGAACTACCATAATGTGTATTAACCTGGTGTGCCCCAAGTACACTTTGCTTTCTCTGTTATCTAAATATTCAAGTTATGTAATTTTGTTTTCTAAAACAAAAATTATCTCCAGATATAAATTTTTGTTTCCTTTTTCGCATATTTTAGTTATATAGTTAGCCCATGTATGTGTACACAAACACACACATGAAATGTGATTTAAAACTACATGATATTGTTATTTAAACCTAATTCAGTAATTAATCCAGAAGAAATGTAATGCTAACATTAAAATTCAATTATACATATCTCTTTGCATTATTGATCATGCCCTTCAGTCATGTCATAAAGACTAGATGTGTTTGAAATGTTGCATAATTACAATAAATAATCTTTTGATGAATTGGTCAAAATGGATTAAATAAAGAGTTGCTTTATAGCTCCTTCTGCTCTTTCTTCTGTAAGATTAAATGATTTTATTTAAATTACAAGTTCTTTTTTTATAAAGTCAGGATTATTCTGTTGATTTTTAACCTACATTAATTTAATAAGCTTATATTTTTTGTGCCCTACTAGTGTGTAATTTAATTTGTTTAATTCTTCGTTGAATATGTTGACAGACAGACTAAAATGATTGACATTGATTTTGCATTTTTAGTTTTGTGTATCCTTAAGATGATGTAATAACTGAAATATTTGAGATATATTCTGCTTTTATACTTATTGCTAAGATATTGAATTTGTTATATTATACTTTATTTTGTATTAAAATATTTTCCAGTTAATGGGTTTAAAATTATTTTATTCCATCCTCAAGGTATTTTTTTATTATCTTTGTTATTTTCACACTGTTCTTTCAAATAGGTTTTTTTTAATATTTTTTAGAGTCTAAAACCACATGCTTTTTAATTTTTGTATTATCTATTTATTATTTTTAATATTGTGATTACAATGTTTTATGCTGCTCTGATTAAGATTTTCCTTGATGTTTACAAATGAACACCAGAATAGTGTATCTTTAATTGTCTAATAAATAGAGTAGGTTCTTAATCTACCCATATGCATTTTATTTTTCTATGTGTATTCAAACTATTCTCCTTACCAAATAATCTAATTTTATGATTTACTGTGTATTTCATAAAGGTTTTTCAATGACCTCTTTGTGTAAAAGTTTATCACATAACTAAAATGGAAGATCTTTTAAATTAAAAATTACATATATAAATAATTTGATTTTTTTTTGTTATCATTGCTTAGTATTGATTGTTGTAGTTAAATACCTAGATGTCATTCTAGTATTCAAAGAATTTTTGCACAGAAATATTTGTTTTCCTGCTCCACATGTTTTCCAGATCCATACTGCTCAGTTGCATCAAAAAACAAGGTTATCGTATTTAATTAATATCACACTAGATAGTAACTCATTGAAGATGACAATGAGGTTTCTCATTAATCACTCCATGGTTCTCTGTGCCACAAATCAGTAATTTCCCAAATAAACAATTCAAATAAAACTATTTAAAAGATATTTGTTAAAAGTGTGCCTCATCACTAAAGATGGTTTTCTTCTGAAAATTGCTGGGTACTTCTTAGTTTTCAGCATCCAGTTAATAAATTTTAAGCCCTTCAAATAGATGTTTACTGAGTTTTTGCAGCAGTTAAATTTTGTAGGCATTCAGATGCAGGTGTTTTAAGAATTTGCTGCTTGGAACGATCAGTTATGAACCACACTGAATTGATTTCCTTAGAATCCCATTGACACTTTTCTTATAGTGATGATGTTTTCATTGGAATGACCAGAACAGACATGTTCTGATTGTTCCTTTGGTAATGATCCTTAGTTAGTTTAATGTCTTTGATTAAGTTTATTTACTTGGGTCTTTGAATAGTTGATTTGGTGAACTTTGTCTTCTAAAAATTTCACATACTTTGTGAACTATTCTCCATTTAACCTCCAATTTGCAAACTTTATTGCATTTTCTCAATAACACTATTTAGTTCTGTAGATAATGAACATGGAGTATTATACAACCTCAACATAAACAGACAAAGAGGAAAATTCATTGCTATCAATCTAACAGAGCAATAATAACGGCATATAATTAAAAAAAATTGTTTTCTATATAGACACTTCATATGTGATATTACTTTCAGAAATAGTGTGTGGTAGTTCATTTAATATCAGATAATTTAATTTCTATTTCTTGTAATAAAGTAGATTATTTAAAATTATTTTGGTATTTCATTAACATTAATTTTCAGAACAGATTTCTTTACTGGAAAACCGGTTACTTTATCTAATGGTTCTGGTTTCATAGTGAGTGCTGATGGGTTGATTCTGACAAATGCACATGTAGTTGAGACACGACGTTCTTCAAATGTAATGGTATGGCACTTACTAATTTACTTATTATGTTGGTGATTTAAATATCTTTCTTTCTATGATGCTGTACTTAAATGTTGCTGAAAGTTTGATGTGTTTGTTACTTGGTATCTTTTTATGAAGTAAGAAGCAGTTTGTTCAGTTGGATTTAAGTGGGGAATTTGCTGTATATTTATCATAAGAGCTAATATAAAATCTTCCTTATGCTTATAAGAAATACTGTAGAGTGTCATTAATTATTGTAATATATTGATGTATCAGATAACTGTGTTAGTAATGTAGTAATGTAGCATAATATAGACCAAAAAAATTGATCAGACATTATTTTTTTTTTTTTTTTTTTTTTTTTTTTAGCATATATTAAAATTTGAAATTTCCTCTTTAATTTTATGTATTACTCACATTCATATGATTTTTATAAATATGGTTATTAGTTATTTAAAAATGTTCTCTCAGATTATTTATTTTGATATTTTTCTACTTGGTAAATTAAAATTTTCTCAAACTAGTTCATCTAGAAGGCTGTGGAATATGTCCTAGGAAATAAAACACTTTGAACTAGGTAGGTTCTTTAAAAAGTTTATTTCTTTATTCTTTTGAATCAACAAAACCAAATATTTTTTCATTCTTTCAATTACGACAAAACCAAAAGGAATTTTTAAGAGAAGGAATAACAAAGGGAACCAGTATTACAGAATGAATCCTGCTGTTCCAGCCGAACTTGTGGGACTCATAACTTCAAATCAACTTGGAACTTCATATTTCAAATGTTCTGAAGATGAGCAAGGAATTTATTTTGTAACTTTTCTTTCTTATGGAGATTCAAAAGCATTTCAGTTTGTTGTAAAGAACAAAGTATTTGGTAATGCTGAAATTACTAAACTGGAATGTGTAAATCATATCCTGAGTATGCGCTTTTGACTCTGAACTGGAAGTCTGAGTACATTTTGTTTATAAATAATGACTTCCACAATTTGATATTTATGTAAGTGATTATTCCCATGTAGATATAAGTTCAAAAATATTATTGACATCAATATTCCAACCTCAGTTATAAGTGATAATCTTGTTGGTAAAATATGTGGGAGTCACAACACATTTTATCAGAAAATTGAAATGAAAGAAAGGGTTTGGTGGCAGGTTGTGACTTAACTGTGATGAATGTGACAAGGAAGTAAAACACTGGACATCTGTGAGTGTAAAAATAATAATTTGTTTGACAATAATGTTAGGTTGTTTTATGGTATCTTGCCCAATGTATTGGGCAAGATTTAGGGCAGGAAGAATGCTCTGTGCTATGTTGAATCTTCCAAATCCACCACTGAATTACAAAAAATATTAATAGTAGATTAATGTGTAAAACAGATTGCTGCACAGTCTATTGTTAATGCAGCTAAAGAAGCTGCACAATGCAAAAGTGATATATGTATTGCTTATGATGGAACACGGCAGAAAAGGGGGCACCCTTCAAATAATTCTTGTTGTTCTGTTACAAGTGTCAGCATATGGAAAGTTCTTGGTATTGAGTTAACTAAATATTGCCAAAGATGTACTGTAGCTTACAGTGCAAAAATAAAACCACTGTATCTCAACAACAGCCTGAATGTTTAAAAAATTATGATGGGAGTAGTGGTGCCATGAAAGTGGAATCGGTTCTTGAGTTTTCAAATGTTCTGAAGCTGAGCAAGAAATTTGTTTTGTAACTTTTCTTCCTGATGGGGATTCAAAAGCATTTCAGTTGTGAAGAATAAAGTATTTGGTGATGTTGAAATTACTAAACTGGAATGTGTAAATCATATCCTGGGTACGCGCCTTTGAAATTTAAAACAACTTCTTGGAAGCAAAAAATTTTCAGATGGTAAAAAAATAGGGACGGTAAAAGCAATCGGCAATAACACACATGACCTATAGGCTGAGAAAAAGGCAGTGTGGGGTACTTATTTTCATAGAGTATCAAGGGACGAAAAACCTATGCACAGTATTTGTTTTGATGACTGGTTCAGGTATCGAAAAGCACCAAAAGAAGGTACTGTAGAGAAATTTAAGCATAAAAACCCCTATTCCAAAATCAGTGATGGAGGTCATTAAACCAATTCATAAAGATTTTGCCAGTCCTGAACTACTAGTGAAGTGTTTACATGGAACATCACAGGTTATAAACTAATTATTTAATTTTGTACTTTGGTCAAGAATCCCTAAAATATGTTTGTTGGTTTTGAAGCTTTGCAGTTAGGTGTTTGTACTTGCAATGTTGGAAATATTGGTCAAATAAAAGTGCTTGAACATCTGGGAGTAAAAATCGGTTGGAACACTATAAATATGTTAAACTATGTTGATAAGATGTGCACAATGAAAGCACAAATAACTGCAAAAGAGATTTTGAAATTAGCTAGATCATTGAGAAAAAAGAAAACTGCCTTTTAAAGCAGCTGAAGAAGATTGTGCCTACAAACCAAGAGGCTTCTAATGTATACATATGGTAGAGTGATTTCGGCTTTACAATTTCAATTGCACGTACAAGGCTGAAATTTTTTGTTCACGTTTTATTTATTACTAAGATCTAACTAGTAATAAGATATTGAAGTCATGACCAACACTTACCAGAGGGAGCTAATTACATACCATATTACAAAGTATCATTTCAGTTAACAAGTTACATGTTTATTTAAGTCAATGTATGGTTAAGCTTTGTTTATAAAATGGTAATAGGCAGTTTGAGAGCTTACTGTACCATTCAGTTAAGAGTATTAAACATTACATCATTTCTGGTAGAACACATTCAGAAAATCGTAATAGAATGTATTGTTCATCTTGATGTAAGTAACTGTAAGCAAGTAACTTACAGATTACATAACACAATTACAGTAAGGAAATAATTGGGGGGGCCATTGCCTACGTTAATTACATGTCAGCACATGTTGACATTTGTAGTTTTACTAATATATTAGGATTCTGGATTATTAGTTTGTGTATTTATAATATTGGGGAAAGGGAGAAAGAAATAAGGTGTTTTTTTTTTGCAAATTTATCAAAATTGATTTTACCTAAATATTTTCCGACCTTTAGAGCTATAAAATTCCAGAATGTTGTCTTTTAATATGTATAAGAGGTGTGATAAAAAAATACAGTGAATTATGTTATAAAAAACAAAGTAAAAAATTACCTTAAATATGAATTAATCTCCTTCAAAGTACTGTCTTTGGCTAGCAATACACATATCTCAGTGTTGAATCCATGACAGGAAGCATTTCTGGAAGGCTTCTTTTGGAATGGCTTTCTGCTGCTCTGTCGTGACCTTCTCAATGTCAGGAATGGTGTCAAAATGTTTCCCTTTTAGCACATTTTTTTATTTTTGGGAAGAGCCAGAAGTTGCATGGTGCTAAATCTGGTGAGTAAGGTGGATGTGGACAGACAGGAAGACTTTTAGTGGCCAAAAACTCGCGAATCAAAAGCGACTTGTGGCACAGCGCATTGTCATGATGAAGAAGAAAGCCATGGTTGGCCCATTTTTTAGGTCTCTTTCTTCACACATAGTTTTGCAAACATTCCAGTACCTCCTTGTAAAATTGATGACCATGACCTTGATGTTTGACTTTGATTGTCGATTTAGGGCGAGGTGAGTTACTGGTTTTCCATTGAAAACTAAAAATTTTTGTTTTAGGGTCATAGCAGTAGACCCAACTTTCATCCCCTAGTAACAATTTTGGCCAAAAAGTCACTTTTTTCCAACTTGAAAAAAAACTTGATGTTAATGCGTTGTTCAAGATGCTTGTTTCATCACAGACACTGCAAACATGACCTCTTGCAGCTATAGAAGCAGACTGACAAGTCGGAATGTGTTCAAACTTGTCATTGCCTGTCTCAACACATGAGGGTATGAGACATACTAGTTGAAATAGATGCAGCATAAGTAATTGCTGCTATAAAAATTCATTCACCATATTTTTTGATCACACCTTGTATTGTACTAAAAAAAGTTTGATTACATTTCTTATTGCAATGATGTATGTTATGAAATATAAATATTATATGCTTAAAAACTAAACAATATTAAGAATTTATATGTTGAAAAAATTCATTAGTATTTATAATTATAAAAAATGTGGTTACTTTAAAAAAGGTAAATGAATAAATTGTATGTATGTAATTTTTTTAATAGATAAAAAAAACACCTTAATAATGCATGAATCCTGAGATTGGCACTGTTATAAATGCCTAAATTGTAGTAGTCAAACATAGTTATGTAAAAAGAATTATCTTGTATATTTTTATTTTTAATAACTTGTTATATAAATTTAGTTTATTATTATGTTATATTTGGGTTTTAATTAAACACTTGTGTAAATAACTAGCTGGTCAAGGCTTGATTTGCTTGCCCTTTTTGTCTAGCCAGGACCCCTGTTATGTTTATTATCCTCTTCATGCTTATGAGAATAATACTAATAAATAACAATTAAACCCTGTTCAGTTTATAAAAACTATCAGCGTATTGTAATTTCTTCACAGCAACAATTTGATCTGCACAGAACTTGGAATTTTGCAGGTTTTGGTATAGTCAGACCCCATATTAGAATTAGTAGTTATAGTTTGTTACCTATATTATATTTTAAATATGGACACCACAATCTTTAATTATGTCTCAAATATATATTCAACAGTTTGAGAAAACAATAGCATATGTATTGTTATGAATATGCATGAGGTTTTGCTTTGTGTAAGATATGTTAATGACTTATTAGTTATATATAAAGAGAAAATAAACAATGAATATAACTTAATTAATAATAATTTGAATTTATATAACAAGAATTTAAAATTTACAATTGAATGAAAAATCGCATTATTAATTATCTGGACATAAATATTGAATTAATAAATAACAAACTCATTAGATGTTTATTGGAAACTAAATTATAATATAAATACATAGCACAAAGATTCTAACATGACTTGGATATATAAAATCAATGTCTTCAGACATATGATTCATAGAGTGTGCATATATACTAATAATAATAATAATAATAATGTTAAAATGAACAAGAAATTTGATATATAAAAAAATATACCAAATTTAAATGGATATAATAATAGTTCTATTGATAGATTAATAAGTATTTAAATAGTAACAATATATCAGAAAAGATTATATTAATAAATTAAAATAATAACAATAATAGTCAGCAGCATACAAATATATTACTTTTAAACATCATAATAGTAGTATTACAAATATCACTAATTTGTTTAATAAGAAAAGGATATAAAATAACTCTGGAAACAATGAAAATAAGTACTACTTATAATATTATTGAAAAGCTCTCAGTGAGAGCTTACTACTGCAGTTAAGAAAAAGTCCAAAATCAAAATTTTTTTGAATCTTGGGCTTTTTTGGTAACTTTGGTCCAGTCAGTTGCAATCAAAAGGGCAGGTGCACATTTAGATGTTACAGCAGCCCTAAATTCAAAATTTCAACATCCTGTGGCTACTCGTTTTTGAGTTATGCTAAATACTTATGTACAAACATACATACGTATATACAGATGTCATGTCAAAACTAGTAAAAATGGATTCAGGAATGGTCAAAATGGTTATTTGCATTGAAATCTGAAAACCTACATTTTTTGCGAAACAATTTCTTTACTTCATGCAAGAAAGTAAAACTAAACAAAAATTACTCACATCAATAATAAATTTCAAGTGTAAGTAATAATAATAAAATTACTGTCTTAGAGAAATATTGTGTTAATAAAATCATTAATAAACAATTTGAATTTGCTAAGAAATTGGTGAACCTGGCTTTACAATTAGATACTTTGATAAATACTCTTCTTTATCTTACCATGGTTGATATAAAAAGTTTTAAATATGACAGTAGTATGATTTTTAGGATTAACTATATGTTATTATAAATATAAAAACTATATTTTTAACTATATATTTTATTTGTTTATAATTATATGTATTTTACAAAAATTTGTTTCCTGATGATGGAATTAAAGCTCTGAAAGTGCTACAGACAGATATGTGTGTTCTCACTTTTTATTGAACTGTATCCGATAGCTTACAGTGGTATATATTGTTCAAGAAAATAATATATATATATATAGAAAAAATATATATATATGTCAAATAGCAGTTAATGAATTTGACAGATTTGGAAAATGAAAGCTTTAAAAAAATTACTATGAAAAGATAAAAAATTCACCTTCTTACTTAGAATCAAAATAGCTATTACACATTGATTTTATTTTTAATGAACTTGCCAAAACAATTTTTCTAAAAAAAATATTTTAAGAAATAATCGATTTCTTGCATGTTTTGTATATAAGTTTTACAAATTTTGTGTTAAGTTTTGACATTGGATAGTAAAGAAATAAAACCCAGATTGTAGGAAATAAATTATGATAAAGCTGTTTCAAATATAAGAATATGCAGATTTCCTAAAATATGCCAAAATTTTTAATGTCTTAACTAATTGTTTTCTAACAGAGTTAAAAAACTGTAGATTTAGGAAAATTTATAAAATTTAAAAAGGGCTTGGTTACCTTTTTGTGGTAAAGTCAATAACTTTTGAGATATTTCAAAAGTTCCATTTTACTTTCCTCTCTCTGCTCTCTCACTCTCTAAAGACCAGATTATTAGATTACTTGTTAGGAATCTAAAATCTTGGCGAGTGGCTGTACATATTAAACATAAACATCAATGTAACCTAATTTTTTTCTTGGTTTACTTTTACTGTACTAATGGTTGGTTTACTGATGGCAGCTAAATAACAATGTTATTGCCAGCTTCTTTGTTTCAATTTAGACTTCTTTTAGAGTTTAATACACTAAAGTATTGTTGTTACAGCAAATTTTATTTTATAATGCTTATTTATAATTTTATAATACTAATCTTATTTTATAAGTGTGTGTGTGCATGTGTGTGTGTGTTTATATACACACACATACAGCATATTATAAAACTGCTCTAACATCAGTACACTTTTAATATCAAAGTATAGTTAATTATACTAAATATATATATATATATATATATATATATATATATATATATATATATATATATGTATAGAAAATAACACATATACATTTTACAGAGAAAGAGGTATAGTAATTTGTAGATTTTTATTTTGTATCTTAGCCTTTCTTAAATCTTAGATACAAAATACAGGAATCACAAGAAAGGCTAATCAGAGTTGCTTTCTCTGAGAAATAAAGTGGTCAGTCTGTCTCCATGGTATGCAGAGTAAGTGTGCATGAATTGTGTGAGTGAACTGAAAAAGTTTTAACACAGTAGCAAAGGTTTATCAAGGTTTTCCTTTATTCATGAAGTTCTTGCATGACAAAAAGACTTTTGTCAGGCATTTTTTGAAAGAAAAGATGTTCATGAATGTTCGATTCTGAGGTAACCTACTAAAAAATGTTTGAACAGACTGATTATTGCTTACATTTTGAGTTCTTCATGCGCTAATATTCAACAATATACTTATAAGAAATCTCTTTGCTTCTCACTTTACTAAGCCTTGCATAGGATCCTGATTATTCTTTGGAATGGCCAAACAATTTTTTTTAGAGGAATAACTGTTCCTTTACAGGTCATAATTTGGACAAAAACATCTAATTTCTTAACACAGACAAATATATTCACATAATGTTAATTTTAACGTGAATGTATATTTTGTTTATTGCTATTAAGTAATAAGTAAATTAAAACTACTGTTAACCTACATTTACAAATTTTCCTTGAATTTAATTAGTAAAACACTTTTCATTAGAGCTAGAATAAAAGAAAATACTTTTTGCTTCAGTGTGCATATTTATCATATCCATATGGATTTCCAGAAATATTTTTTAGTTGAGGTTCATTATGCCAATCAGGGCCAGGTTTCATGTTTTTATTTCATTTCCAATCAAGGCTATAGGAGACTATTCTTACTATATAAAATTTTTGGGGTTTTCATTTAATTGTTTGGATCATTCATAATTTATTGGCAGTATTGCTTCTTTGGAAAAGAGTTTATTTTGGGGACTACTTCTTCCATGGAAATGAACAGTTCAGTCTGGCCAGTAGTTGTGGGAACACCAAAAAATTTTGAAGTCTTAGAAATTTTTTGTTGCTTCTGCTGCTGAGCATACATAGGTCTGTGAATTTCCCCAGTGGTTCTAGCCAGTATGGTTTGGAAAGCAAAATAAAATAAAGCACCTAGGACTACACAACACACAAAAATACACATCAATGAACATGCAACAAATCAGACTTAATTTTCTGTCCTAAATGTTGAAGTAGGGAAACCAAAAGCACATTTATTTATATGTACAAAAAATACTTAAGTTTTTGGTATATCAGCCTTTGCAAATGATATAAAAATTACCCAGTTTTTTATATAAAGATGTTCAGCTAATAGAAATTTTATACATCATGTAAAAGTCAAACAATACAACTCAACATAATTGAACAATATGAAATTTATAAATTTGCTAACAAAAAAGATGCATTAAGTGAACAGAAACAACTTGTATTAAATATACCGTTTGACCATATATTGTGAATGGTGTTTGTGAACAGAGCATCAAATAAAAAGTATCACGTAGCATATCTCTGCGGTTGAAACTGCATAATATGTGTGAAAACATCTTCCAAAAGCATTTTTACTTTATGTAATCTTTTTAAAATTATTTTTCATTAAATTTAAATAACATTTTATGATGCTTATCAAATGTTTTAATAAACATAGTTATTTTTAATCTTACAGTAAATAAATGCACTAATTCAAAATATCACAATTAATAGAAATAAATGTAAGATAGAGCAGACCATCTTTGGAATGGTTATGTTATATTAGTCACTATGGTTAATTTGATTTTTTTTGTAATTTTTATTATAGGTAAAACTGTATGATGGTTCTGTCTATCCTGCTGTTGTAGAAAGTATTGATATGAAATCTGATCTTGCAACTATTAGGATTAAAACTAAGGTAAGTTTTTACTTTTATGTATGTAGACATATTTATAAATTGTAATATTACTTATTACTTTTATTACATTTGCTTCAAATAGCACTGATTTCATCTCACCAAGTAGAGTATTCCACCTTGCATGATAATGCTAATATTGTGCAGGTTTAAATTGGTTGATTTATTTCAGTTCTTTATATTAGTTGTTTACTGATTTTGACAGGGTACTAAGCCTTCTTAGAAATAGAAGTATCAAGTTTGTAATGTTAACAATATTATTATGTTCATTACTTCATAATGCTTAACAAATTAGTTGTATGAAAAGTGACTATAATTATTGTTTAGGCATTTTTTTGTTTTGTGTAAATCACGAATTATATATTTGTGTAATATTGGGTATATAAGTATACAGAACTTACTTGTATGTGGTTTTCTTGTTAACATTTAATTGCATAATATATAAAAAAATAACCAGTTTTTCTCAATCAGTTTCACTTCATTTAAAAGAACAATATTCAAAAGTTCTGAAGAAATATATTATGAAAGCTTAAAATAATTTATAAACTGACAAAGCCATTTTATCAAAAGTGCCTACTGCCAACATTTTTAAAACGTTACAAGGTTTATTTTGGAAGAAATTGAATATTTTATTGAGGAGAGATGCTGTAAATAATTTGGAATGTTTGTGTCAATCCCAATGGTTCGTTTCTTTTTTATTTATGTTTATTATATTTGAAACTGTATGATGGCTTAATCTATCCTGCTGTTGTAGAAAGTACCAATATGAAATCTGATGGAAGAAATTTATAATGGAAAAATTTAATAGCATAAAATATTCTATTCTATTTAATAGAATAAAATACATGCAAGATGCAGAATCTGAAAAAATAATTATAGTTCTACATTAACCTTAGGTGGTTGGGAGTAAAAAAGTTACGAGAATGGTTGGTTGGGTTTCTTGGGTCTATTAGACCCAAGAAATAAAACACAGAATATCAATATTATATTTATTTAATTACCAAAAAATCATTAATATTTACAGTGGTAGAAGATTTCATAAGATAATATTACTTCATTTTGAAAAGGTTTTAACTATTTTTAAGAATTTAAAAAAGAAATCAATTTTTTTTATAGTAATGACGACATAAGTATTTTGAAAAACGTTATTTAAAAAGTGAAAATCCCTATTCTAATGCCTTTAAATGGATATTTACAAAGATAACAATGTAAGGTTTAGTCTGACTTAGATTAGAAAAAAATGCATAATAAATAAACAAGATACTTATCAGTAAATTCTTATTTTTCAAAGCAATCTCCACATACTATTTTCATTGTCAGACAAACACACCTTGCACTTTTTACAGAAATACTTTGTTTTATTGTCTTTACATTCATAACATCATATTCTTTTCCCTTGTGGATCAGCTCATCTTTCTTCTTCTACACCAGAAGTGCTTGAAATAAGATGCCAAATTTCACACAGCAAATTCTGTTGTGTAGTGCGTATTGTCATGTAGGACTTTGTAAGAGATTTTCCTAAAGTTCTGAGATATTCTCTTCTCTTCATAGTCTCAAGGTTTGACTGAATACAATATGATTAAGTGCTGCAATGTTCAAAAATGCAAAAAAAGAAAGAAAGGCTACTGTTTCATTCCCCTTGCTACTTTATATTCACCACAATATTAAAAACCGGTATTGGTTTATAAAGCATATTATTCAAAGGAAAATTTGTTCTAAACAAACATGAAGACATGTGAATAAAGACAATCTCAGAGCTATCTTTGAGAAAGCTATTTTGAACACATCTGACTTAAGTAAGTCTTCATACAGGTCTTACATAATGGCCTTAATTTTTATAGATGTTCTAAGAAAATGTACTGCATCTGTTGTATTGGGTGGTTGAGGTTTCTGCTGCTGCTGGCAGTGATAAACTGAGAATTTGATTTGTAAATCAGATTCTCTCAACAATTCAATTCAACTTTTTTATAATGGATCTTCCTTTAATCCACTAAAATGCCCTTCAAAAAGAAATTTGACTGATTTTCCATGACTAATGGTACATACTCTAATAGTACAACTCTTAATTCTTCTTCCGTTTTATTCAGTGTGATGATGTCTTTTTAGGTAAAATAGTCCTCCATTCAGTTTCTGAACAGCAACTACTTCAGAGTAAAATTATAAAGTAGTTTAACAGATAATCAAGATAATCAGTTAATGTAAATGCATGCAAAGGAATAAGACCAATAATATTAATAAGAATATAAGGCAAAAGATATGCTAATACAAACACCAAAGTGAAAGACTTGGTCTTCTCACAAAAGTTTCAGTACTTATTAAACAAAAAAAAGTTCTTCAACAAAAGAAAAAGAAAGTGTCCTAGCTCTCCAAAAACTGTAAATAATTCACAAAATATGATCAACTAATCAAACATGTAAAAATTAGATGAAAATTTAACAATGATGACACTGTAATACCCAAGCTGAGGAAGAATGGAAAAAAGTATAGCTGAAAGATTCTGGTCTTAATCAAACAAATGAAAGGCTATTATGAAAGGCTTGTAGGTTTGGCAGATATTTTGAAACCAAATTTTACAATGTAAAAAGCATATCCAAGAGCAGTCTCTGATTATGAGAACTTTTAATAACCAAAATATACCATGCTCAGCAGTTACATTAAAAACTGAACTGTTTGAATTGTACTATAAACAAGTCCAACAATGAAGATAGAAATATTGACAAAATATTGAGTTGCAATCTTTGTGTATTAAAATTCCCTCTGTACAATTCTGTACAAATGTGATCAAAGAAGTATCTGAGAAAAATATTTTCTGAATTGCTGGCTGACAATTTGAAGCAATGCTATGAAAATACCATAAAAATGGAACAGACTTATTATGAGACAGTCAGGGTTGCCAGTATGCAAGCTGAAAAAAATTTACAGTAGTGCTATAACGATCAGTCTACCATGGTAGTGAAAGCAATGATGATAAGACTGATAAATCTCAATTATCAGTGTATTTGCCATGTACTGCGTTCATGTATACAACACAAAAACACATTCATGTACGCGTGCACGTATGTGTTTTGTAGTTTTTGTTGATATTCCAAAAGCCTTCCTGCTGGTCTAACATTCTTTTCCTAACATTTGCATTTACTGGCTTTCTAAAATTTGATGGCTAATAACAAATTAAAATTTTCTGAAATCATAAAAATGGATAATACTGACAGTTAATTTTGGTTTCATATTACATTTAAAAAGGAAAAGTGAATTTTTAATTAATATGAATTAGTCACCTACTTGAACAGTAAATTTTGAATTAAAAATTTAGAATTGTTCTTGCTGTTATGTATTTAATTTTTTTTAAATTTAATAGAACTATCCGAAGATGGGTTGACTCAAGTCTAGACAAGATTCATTCTTCATACATATTGACTTCATCTCTTTTCAGGTGCCCAAGAATTATCTGAACAACTTAGATAATGAGTAATTAATTAATTTATTTATTAAGATAAAAAAACAGAATGTATGAATTTAGAAACTTTAAAACTGATAGTTTTTTTACCTGTAATCAAAGATTTTCAAAGTGTGCTCCATTAGTAATTCACAAAATATCCATTTGTTAATCAATTTCATGCCATATTCGTTGTAACATATCCACATCTATGAGTTTGAATGCATTAACAATCTTCTTCTTATGGTTATGCATTAATTTTTTGTATATTATCCTTGATGAAATCCAGTAGGAAAAAATCACATGGAGCTGTGTCTGGTAGTTGAGGTGGCCAAGCAATTGGTCCATCACTTCCAATAAAGTGATTTGGGAATGTGTTGTTGAGGGATTCATGCACAATAAACCTAATGTGTTCATCTTGTGAAAATATGATTTCGGGTTGTAACCCTTCAAGCAGAGAGTAAACAAACCCTTCTAACAAGTCTGGATAGATATTCATGTTAACTGCCATTGCTGTAAAGAAAAAAGTCAATCACATGATTTGAAGCAGTTCGCACCAAAAATTAATTTTTGGGCTATCTCTAATATGGTCAAGTGTAACATGTAGGTTCTCTGATCCCCATATTTGAATGTTCTTAGTATTCACTTTTCCACACTTGTGAAATATAGCTTCATCTGAGAACATAACTTTTTTAAGGTAACAATCATCACTTTCAGTTATTTCCATGGAAAATTTCTTTCTAAAAGTGTGATCTTATATATAATGTGCTTCAATATTTGTAATTTATAAGGACACAATTTTAATCATTTCTTCAAACCATTGTGAATAATAGCATAAATGGTAGAAGATTTAACTCGCATGCTACACTCTTACCTGACTTCCCAGGGCTGTGAACAAAAGACTCACAAATTATCTCCCTTTTTTTTCCCTGATGCTTTAGGCCTGCTTGCATCCCCTTCTTACATTCAATTTGGCCAGTTTCTTTCAATCTATTATACCATGAATGATTCCTTGTTCTAAAGGGTGGTTCTATAAGTTATTTAGAGTTTTAAAATTGCATTGAACTTGTGTATCTGATTTTGTTTCAACAACCATTCATATGTTGTGCTTTTATCCGAGGATTCATGATGGATGATGGTTATGTATGCAATCATTGCACTATTTAGTGTTTGCCAAGGGAGACTTTATGAGTTACCTGTTAAAGAGAGCTCAACTATTACCTTTTTTCTAATAAGACATCAAAGTTTTTCCAGAAATTCTTAGGCATCTGGTATTGTGTTATAAAAATTCTTTCTTTCATGGGTTAAGAACATGTTTCTTAGAAACAAATATTTGGGAAGAATGTGCCCTTATCCTGATTTTATTACGCCTTTGTATATTGAGAAGTGATTTTCCAATAGAGAATTTTCATTACTGTTTTTGAAAAATCAAGGTGCATCTATTCATTAATTGTTAATAAATAAATTAACAATAAATTAAATAAATTAATTGTTCATAAATTGTTAATGGTTGATTGTTAATAGAATAAATAATTGAAATACATGATAAAAAACATGATTTTCTTTTTAACAAATTTTTACAATAAGGTGTTGTTTCTTATTTTTTGAATTTAAAATTATATAATGAAATTATGATTTTAGACCTTTTTTTATCACACTTTAGTTTTAGATATTACTATTGTTTTCAATAAAATTTATAATTTTTTTTCCTTAGTATTATAACAATATTAAAAAAAATTTCAGTCTAGGCTCCCTGTCATGAAGTTAGGTTCTTCACAAGCCCTTCGTCCTGGTGAATGGGTCATAGCTATTGGTAGTCCACTTACACTTGCTAATACTGTTACAACAGGAGTTGTAAGCACAGTTCATCGTACAGCACCAGAACTTGGCCTTCGTGGATCAACCATGGATTATATCCAGACTGATGCTGCTATCACTGTAAGTAGCTGCTTTTAAGTAGTCAGATATTACTACAAGTTATAGAGTACTGATTACAATTTTTTATAACAATAAAAAGTTTTCATTTTTTAAAATTCTTGTTTACGTAATAAAATCTCAGTGTCTCATAAAGAAAGGAAATAATCTCAAGTACAAGTGAAAATAAAAAAAAAAAAGTTCACATGGGTCTGGAAATTCTTGTATTCTTGAATTATACCTTGAGTAGATTTTTTTTCTAATTTTTGCACAAAAGGTAAATTAATTTATATTATAATTCTTAGAACTTAAAACAAGTAAATTTTATAGTTTAATCTGGTTTTTGACCTGATAAATTGAATAAAAAATGGTTCCAGAATCATATATGCATTAGTTTTTATAATATACTACATAAAACAAAGAATTTTGTTGTCCAAAACACATGTTTTTTTATGATTGTAGTACAAAAACTTTTTTAAATGCATAAAATTTATTATCAAAACTTATAGAAAATGTAATTGAGAAAATTAATATAAAATAACCCAATAAGAAAACAAATAAAAGTTCAAGAAATTTAATTTTATTTCTAATACTTTACAATATACAAATGAAGGGATTATACATACAAAAGATTTTGCTTTGTAACAAAGTTCAGTGATAGAAAAAATAGTGTTGTATTAAAGATAATAATAAAATGAAAAAATCTGATGAGGACATCATATGACTTACTTGTATGCCTATTAAATTTCATAAACATATTTTTAAAACTACATAAAATTTTATTTCATTAATATCTGATTTTTTCTTACTTTTTTCTTATTATTGAATTATCTATTGTAAAAAAATTTTATAATCTGAGATTAATAGTTATTAATTGAAACAATATATTTCAATTAAATAAAAAAAGGAAATTAAGTCAGATTCAAACTGATATGCCATCCCCTTGTAAGATGCAAATATATCGTTAATTAAAATTTTATTTGGCAGCAACTCTGGAACCAAAGAAAATAAGTACCACTTATGATATATCATTGAAAAGCTCTAAATGAAGACTTATTACTGCAGTTAAGAGAAAGTCCAAAATCTAAATTTTTTGTTTTGGGCTTTTTTTTTGGACATTTTTGATCCAGTTGATTGTAATAAAAAGGAGAGGTGCACAACTAGATGTTACAACAGTTCTAAATCCAAAATTTCAATGTTCTACAACTAGTTGTTTTTTAATTACGCTAGATACATAAGTATGTACCTGCAGACGTCATGCTGAAACTAGTCAAAGTGGATTCAGGGATGGTCAAAATGGATATTTCTGTTGATATCTGAAAAACTGAAATTTTCTGCAATTACAATACTTCTTTCTACTTAAGGAAGTAAAAATAGTATTAATATTATTCAAACAAAAACTAATGAAAATACAAAACCTATTCAATAAACATATTCGCCAGTAGTTAGAGCAGATAATCCTGTCGCCTTTCTTAAACAATGACTTGAAAAAACTGTAAGCCGGTCCCAACCTTGGACCCATCACTCAGGAGGATGGTTGAACATTTTAATTGGTGTAGCTTCATAGTTCTGTTCCCAAAAGCCTGTTAATATTTCAATTATTTTACTTTATAAGTCACCAAGATTTTGACAGAACTTGATGCAGTAATGTTGTTCTACATGTTCCATCATCATGATGTAACATGTACGAGGGTCGTTTTTTAAGCATGGGTCGTTTTTTTTTTAAAACTAAAATAATTTAAAAAAAAAAACATTTATTTTTCGATTGTACATACTTTTGCCTATTTTTCTACATGCACCTTGTTTATTAATGCACCTGTCATACCTTACAACTAAATTTTGAAAACCGTCTTCAAAGAAGTCTGCTGTCTGCTCTGACAGCCAAGAGTTCACAGCTGCTTTCACTTCTTCATCGTCACTGAAGTGCTTCCCACCAAGATGGTGTTTGAGGTACTGGAAAATGTGGAAATCGCTGGGAGCAAGATCGGGGCTATATGGTGCATGGTCCAAAACTTCACAACCAAAAGATTCGATCAAGTCCCGAGTCGTGTGAGTCCTTACGTTGTCATGGAGGAGCAAAATTCCTTTTGACAGCATGCTGCGTCTTTTGTTTTGAATTGCTCTTCGGAGTTTCTTTAAAGTTGATTGTTGTCTGAGTTGATTGTTGTTCCATGTGGCATAAAGTCTACCAGCAAAACAGCGCGCCAGTCCCAGAACACAGTTGCCATTATCTTGCGCTTTGACAATGTTTGGCTTTGATCTTGATGGGAGAGGTTGTGTTTCGCCATTCCATTGAGTTGGATTCAAGGGTGATATGGGATACCCATATTTCATCTCCAGTAACGATTTGACTCAACATGTCATCCCCTTCTTCCTCGTAACAAATCAAAAAGTCCAATGAACTGGCAAACCTCTTCTCTTTGTGGTCTGCTAATCTACTGATCTATTAGCTTAAAAAAAAAAGAAGACAAACACGTGCATTAGATATTAGTACTGTACTCTACAAATTTTACCTTTCATATTCAAATACTCTTCGAGAAAAAACTAGTCATATACTTTTTGAATAGACCTCTTATTTATTAACATTTTTGAAAAGTATCAGCAGTAATTTTCAAAATATTTTAAACAAAAACAGTAAGTAAAAATACATATTTAGAAATTTTATTTACTTCTTTTTGAAATTGATAACAGGTTCTGGATTAATTTTATAAGTAAAACTTATATCTAATAGACATTTATTAATTCCAAAATAATTTTTTTTTAGTAAAATTGAAAATATATTGAATTGAGTTGTATTTGAAGACTTGTTTAGGCAAAAGTCCGTAATAAAAACTTATTAGTATAATATTTTATTGCAATAATATGAAGTAGATTATTAATAAAAAATTTTTCTTATTTTTATATTTGAAGAATTGTAGCTGACATACCTTTATTTTCTACTTTGGTTTTTATTTTTTGGTATGGTCTAGCCTCTTTTATCCATTACTTTGTTCATTTATTTTTTAATCAACTTTATAAAGATTATTGTACATGAGAATTTCAAGGATTTCCTGCTAAATTATTTAAAAGTAAAGTAAATAAAAATTTTAAGATCAAAAACAGATAATGTAAAGAAATTATTAATTTTGATGTTTTCAATTATAATTTCAAACACTCATCTGGACTGTAGAAGATGCTTTAGTTGAGTGTCTTTTTTATGTCAGTCCACGACATTTTCATATTGAAGTTAATTTACTCACATTTTGTCAATATTGATTTAATTGTTCAGTTTGGTAACTCTGGAGGACCATTAGTTAATCTAGATGGAGAAGCAATTGGTATCAACTCAATGAAGGTAACTGCTGGAATCTCATTTGCAATTCCTATTGATTATGCTAAGGATTTTCTCAAAAGAACATCTTCTTTAACAGGTGGGTAGTATATTTTTTGGGTAAGTTTTCTTAAAATATGAAATAATAACTTTTTCTTATATTTACCCATATTATTTGATTTTCTTTAAAAACATTTGTTATATGTTTTAATTTTGCTGATTTTATCCCATATAAGCTGTTAATTTTTTTTACGGTTTTTGTAATAACACTGATTTAAGAGCTGGTTTCGTATCAAATTTTATTACTAGGTTCTAAAACAGTAAATATAAGCTTTTCCAGCCATAAGGAAAGCAGTACTGCATTGTTAGATATAATAAATTTTTTTAGAGAAAATTACAAAATTTAAGTTATTAGGTTTTTATTTACTTTTTATTCTTAAATCAGTCATTCAAATTCGAAGCAAACCAATGATCAAAGATGAAAGTTTTAAAAATATTATTTATTATTGTAAGACATTAATTGATTTATTTGTTATTAAGACTGAATATTATATTCAATAAAAAACTGATTTTTGTACTATCTAGAAAAGTAAAACATAAATGCGTGCACAGTACAATTATACATTATAAATTTTTCTGACAGACTAATATTTATCTATTTATTTGTTTGGTACATGCAAGTAACTGGCTATTCTTATTATAAGACTAGTTCTGGAGAAGGTATTATTTACCTGTACTTATTCCTGATTACATGTATTAATTGAAACTATCTTAAATTTGCATATATGTAACTTGAAATCTGAAACTAAATATTCACAATCATGTCTATTAATAATTATTTATCTATATTATTCTTTTGTAGGTATCTAAATTTACACTTTAAAAAGTATCCACTACTTTAATTTGGTCTTAAAAGTTTCATTTTTTACATTCAAATTGTTAAGAGTTTTTGGTAGTTCATTATAAAATTATGTCATTGATAGATGCCTTTTTTGTCTACATTTGTTTACTTTTGATAATACCAGTGATTTTTGTCTTAATTTACTGTTTGAATTTTTATACATATTTTATAACTGTTTGTAGTTAAGTGAAAGAACTGATAAAATATAAGTTTAGAATAGATTGAGTTGTTTGATGTTTATTTTGAATTTTTGTATATTAATTTAATAGGTCTATTTTGTAAATTTAATAAAGGCATAAGTGCATTTTTATATGCTGTTCCCCGTGTCACAATCTCATAACTTGCTCTTCTATCAAACCATCTATAATATATGGATAATAAAGACCTTAATATTTAAAAATTCAGTCAGTTTTGTAAAAATTAAGAAAAAATCTTAGTTTCTTTGTTTTTAATATATATGCTATACCATTTTGTATACATATCGATAGCTATTCCCATAATAGGTAGGAATATATATTATAATATTTTTATGATGTATTATATTATAGTACCCACTGTAATAGGTAGATACTTTGCTACCAGTAACTCCTTTTATTTCTTGTTCATTTATTTTTAAAGAAAATGTATTCATGTTTTCATAGTTTGAAAATGCTATGTAATTTGTTTTTTCAACATTGAGAAAGTAAACTATCTAAGCCAATCTGCACATATTTTTAAGTAATTTTCTTTTTTATTATATCTCCCATATATCTTCAGAAAATAACAAGGCAGAATCATCAGTAATTGCTACAATACATTTTAGAGGTAGCAGATCTAAAAGATCTTTTCATCAATACTAAAAATAAGAGGTCCTAGTTAATTTGTTCTCTGTGGTATCCCAATAGTTAATAATTTTGCAAATTGCTTTTATTTTTTTTTTATTTTTTATTTTTTTTGAGTGATTGCAATCTATTTTCCAAATATGATGCTAATAGATTGTGAGCTTAGCCATAAGTATGTAGTTCTTTAAAAAACTGTTTGTGATTGACTGTGTCAAAAGTTAGCAAGGTCAAGGAAAGTTACAATTATTTTACTGTTGCCAGGTTTTTCATATATAATATTTGAAGCTCAACTAAATCCTGACTGGTATCCTTACCTTTCTGGAAACTGCATTGATTTTATGAAACTAGTTCATACTTATTGAAGTAGTTTATTAACCTGTTATATATAACTTTTTCAAATATTTTAGTTAGGTTTGCTATATTGCAGTTAGTCGATTATTTAAGGTATTTGTTTTACACTGATTCTCTGGAACTATTCCTGCAGTTTTAAAGTGAATTGGAGATTTGCATTTGATATGCAATTTTACTACTTGAGCAAGTGAAAGACAAATAAACAGTTGATTTTTTGAGGATATTTGAATGAATATTTGTATTCAATTGAAATTTTAAATTATGTGAAGTTTTGTTTCCTGCTTGGGAAGAATGCTACAGAAACTATCATGATGTTGAAAACAGCTTACAAGGATACAGCTCAGCTACAGGAAAAACTCAAAAGTGTACAAGTGGTTTTCGTGTTTCAATAAAAGTGATGATCAGCCTTGTTGTTCTGGATGTCCATAATTTCTCCAGACAGATGAAAATATTAAAAAAAATTATACAATTGTGCTTAAAGACAAAGTCTACCATCGAAGAGATTGATAAGTTGTCTTGAGTAACTTAGAGCTCAGTTCATTGAATTTTATCAGAAAATTTGGGGGTGAGAAGGATCACTATAAAGTTTGTGCCTTGTTTCCAGAGTACTCATAAAAAAGAGGTTCACTTGGAAGCATGTTATACTTAAAAAGAACAGACCCAAATCAACCCCAGATTTCTTTTCCAAGATCATTACTGGTGACAAATCATGATGCAATGGTTATGAATGTGAACCAAACAACAGTCAAGCTAGTGGAAGCTGGAAGCCTGCAGTTTTGCCTTTCCCAATATAAGGTTGTCAAATGAAATCAATCAAGACAATGCTCGTTTGTTTTTTGAATATTCAGAGGGGTGGTGCATTTTGAATTGTTACACTAGGTCAGATTGTTAACCTGGATTTCTACTTGGAGGTTTTGAAAAAATTGCGTAACTTTTTTCAGCAAAAAAGGCCCACTTTGTGTGAGACAGGTTTTTCCACCATGACAATGTACATGGTCACAGAGCACTCTCAGTGTGCCAATTTTTAACAAAAACAACTTTGCAATAACAACTTTAACAAAAACAAATTTTTAACAAAAACAACTATGCAATAACAACTTTATTCTGTTGTTGGTCTTCTTTAATAACCCTATGGAGCATTCTTTCTGAAAAAGTTCTAGTAAAATGCTCTTATTGATTAAAAAAAAATTAATTAATGATGAAAGGTAATGTCATCATTACCTGATGATGTTTCTATGGATTTAAAAAATATTTTTTATATAAATGGTAAGATTACAATGGGGCTTGTTATTAAGTTGATTTTAGTTGTCAGATGCTGTGCAATATGTTTAATAAAATTACATTATATATGTAAGAGAATAAATAATTCTGTGGTGAAATTTATTTGAGCAAGCTTCACAGACACGCATCTTCATTTTGAGTGTACAAGCTAGAATAGACTGAACTCTGTCAAATGATGTTACCTTTCTAGCATGTGTGAACCAGTGAAAATTTAAAAACCCTTGTCTCGATACTTCTGCTTACCATTAAAAATGATATAGTACATAAACAATTTTTTTAGGAAAATCAGTCATCTGTAGGCAAAGTAGGATCTGCCTAAGAAAATATCACAAAGTTGTATAACAATGTATTAATGTAGACTTGTTGCCATCTTAATAATTGGCCACTAAATTCATAAGAGGTGCAACTTAAGTAGAAAAAGATTGTAGAATATTGTTGTCACAATATCATAAAAGAAATCCGTAACAGATGTAAATAAAATGGTGAAATTGCAAATCTTCTAAGAACTTTTAAGTTGATAGTACGTATCAATTTTGTCATTATCACAAACAGTTATGTCCATGTGCCTCAGTATGTGTTGTAAATTTGCTAGCCATACTAGCTTGTACATCAGCCCTCAGTTTTTATTTCTGGCAAGATTCTGGAATTATTTCATTTAACATTGAAAATTATTCTCATTTGTTATCTTCCTTGTTAAAATACATGTATAGCAGATCCAAGGTTGTTAGTAAAATAAAAAACAATTTTCACTACAGATTTAATAATGTATCTGGTAGTTTAGGTCAGTACCACATTTTTTCTCACATCTAAAAAAAAACTGATTACAGTTTATTTTATCATTTGGTAGCCAGTAAAATTGCTTTAAATGATTTTAAAAGCACAAGAAAATATACACCACTGGTATTCTAATGCCATCTGTTGCTTTCTGATTTAAATTGTTAAACGTACTTGAATAACCACAGCAAAAATGTAATATTGTAACAAAATATTTTAAACAATGTAGTAATGTTTGTGATGCTGATTTTTATTTGTTAGCATCACTGTAGGTCAAAAAGTCCAAAAAAAAATGTGCCTTCATTTTTTTGTCGTAAGTGTTAGTCAAATTGGCCAAGTTATATAGTTTGTTTTAATGTTAAAATATGTTTTTAGAACTATTTGAAATACGAGGTGTGTTCAAAAAGTACGGTGAATGAATTTTTATAGCAGCAATTACTTATGCTGCATTATTTCAATTAGTATGTCTCATACCCTCATGTGTTGAGATAGGCAGTAACAAGTTTGACCATGTTCCGGCTTGTCAGTCTGCTTCTATAGCCATGGGGTGTCATGTATCGGGTGCTTGGACATAAGTAAAAGACTGCGGTCCTTCTGTCTGCTCTCTTGACCCGACAGGGAGTGGTTGTTGATAAGGGGCATGTTCTCACGCTTTTATTGAATGACTTACTCCCGGATGATACAGAGGTGGGTGAGGCTTCCTTCCATCGCCAGATACACCACGAGGTGGCAGCCACCGCACTGAACATTGGTCCTCGGAGGTGACAGTGGCGGAGGTGCGGTGGGTCATCTGTAGTTTTGCCCGTAATAAAGCCCCCGGGTATGACGGCATAACAGTTGAGTTCCTAGTTTGTGCGTTGCCCATGATAACGGGCCCGTTGACGAGAATCTTTAATAGATTGCTTTTTGCTAGGTGTTTCCTGGTGTGTTGGAAGCAAGGAGTTTTGAAGTTGCTGTATAAAGGAGGCAACAACAAGAACCCAACTGTTACGAGTTCCTATCGACCCTTAATGCTCTTGCCGGCGATAGGGAATGTTTTCGAGAAGATTCTGTATCTTCGAATCAATGGTAGGTTGACTGAGGAGCATTTGCTCCAAGAGAATCAGTATGGGTTCCGGCCAGGCAGGAGCACGGAGGATGCCATTCTGAGTGTTATGGATGTGTCTACCTCCAGCGATCACAAGTATGTCGTAGGTGTGTTTTAAGACATATCCAGGGCATTAATAATTTGTGGTGGCCCTCTGCCGTGTATCAGTTGCAGCAGCGTCGGTGTACGGTGGATGAGATTGCAACTCTCTCAAGTTATTTTAGCGAAAATAACTTTTTTGGACGGTCGTCCTTTGGGACAGGGATTCTGAGGTTGGAAAAACACTGTCTAAGGGATGTCCTCAGGGCAACGTTTTAGGCCCCCTTCTCTGGGTGGTGGAGTTTGACTCTTTGATGCGGTGTCGTTTGCCCAGTGGCTGCCGTATCGT
>JAAAKQ030129050.1:0-13550 GCA_010016005.3 Zanna intricata | reverse complement strand
AATGTAGAAAACCATGACTCTCACAATCTTTTTTTTGTTACCATCTTGCTTTCTGTATTTTTTTTTTGAAGGTGGATTTCTTAACAAGCTCCATTAATTTCAGTTACAATTCTAGAAAATATTTTATCAACATGCACTAAAATAAGAATTACAATGAGGTCTGTAAATAAAGTAATGGGATGGATTCGGAGAAACTTTTTATTTACAATCAAATTATACATGGGCTCTTATCTCCTTCAAAATACTTCCCTTGGGAAGCCATGCAATGTTTCAAATGATTTTCCCACTCTTCATAGCAGCATTAGAACTCAGAAACGGAATATTCTTCAGATGGTCAGTCAAATTTTTTTTATGTTATCTACTGTTTACAATGATGTCCTTTGAGGTGCTTATTAAAGTCGGGAACAGTAAAAAATCGCAGGGACTTGAGTCAGGTAAGTAAGGTGTTTGAGAAACTACAGGAATGTTCTTCCTCTGCCAAAAACTCATTAATTGAGAAGGGAATGTGACAAGGTGCATTTTTATGATGCACAACATGTCCAATTTGTTTGTCAAAATTTTGATGGACTGTGATATGGTTCAAATTCAATTCTTCTGCAATAATTCTGACAAGTAATCACCAGTCGTACCATATCAAGTCTCTGTTTGCTCAAGATTATCATCACTTTTTAACATTAACAGTCTTCTGGAGCATGGATCATATGCAACTGATTCCCAACCATGTGAAAATGCTTTAAACCACCTAAAAACTTGGGCTCGTGACAGAGCGTCATCTCCATATGTTGTTTTTCAATTTTGAAAACATTTCAGTAGCATTCTCACAGAGTTTAACACAATACTTGATTGCACAACATTGCCCATAATTAGTATCACTAATTTCTGTAACGCAAAACAAAAACTTGTTTCATGAAAAGTTTGTTTACGTCTCACAAGGTAGCAATAGACTAAATATATTAATACCTACTATTAATCAGCTGTTCATATAATCTATATGTTTAGTAGTAAATTTATATTGTTGCTACTTTGGCTGCCAAAAAAACCTAGTCTCATTATTTTATTGACAGACCTCATATATTCTTAACAAATGAATCTTTATTTAAACCATTAATTTGGCAATAGTAATAAAAAATTAGTATTTCCATAATAAGATTACACATAAAAATTATTTTTCATAGCAACAAATAACCTTAAAACAGTAATTAAAAAAGCAATCACTTATTAATCTGGAATGGTGATAAAAAAACTGACATTAATAGAAAAAAAAATTTTTTTAATTCAATCAATAGCCTACTATAAACATAACAGCATAGTTTACTCCCGTATTAAATGCTGATTATCATAAACCCCCTACTACTCTTACTTAGACAACTAAGGTTGTTTATTACTTTAGGTTTTACAATTTGAAGAAAGTTAAAAGAACTCTATTTGTGGCTTTATCATGTTGAAAGTTAATTTTTGATTGTGCGTTTTTTCAAAAGTTAACAATAATCCCATTTGTACAATCAGCAAACACTAAAACTACCTTTTTCCTTAATACACATTCTAGTGTAAGTTTTGATTCTTCATAAAGAAGACTTTACATAAGAAATCATAAATGAGTTGAAAGAATTCATTGATCTGTCAGTGTGTAACTTCATTTCTGCTTTATACATACTATGAAGCATTATGGACGAATTGAGCTTCCTATTTAAACAATTATGATTCACTAATTTTCCTAGATATTGCTCAATTGACAAATTTTAGTGATTTTAGAGTATTCAATGATTTGCATACATCTTTTTAGTCGGAAATTGGTTATTTGAAATTTTACATATTATATGTAAAATGACAAATTATGTTTACATACCACTTATTTAATTGGGGTTTTCATAACTCTCTTTTTTTCTGTTTAGTCTCTGGTACCATTGCAAGGTATTACTTCAGAGGATGAATGAGGATATGTATGAATATAAATGAAATATAGTCTTGTACAATCTCAAGTTGACCGTTCCTGATATGTGTGGTTAATTGAAACCCGACAAACAAAGAACACCGGTATCCATGATCTAGTATTCAAATCTATATAAAAATAACTGTCTTTACTAGGATTTCAACTTTAGAACTCTTGATTTCAAAATCAGCTGATTTGCGATGACAAATTAACCATTAGACCAGCCCGGTGGATTGTGGTTTCTATAACCGGAATTTTATTAACTGCTATTACACGAAAATGAAACCCTTGCAAATAATAAAATTTTATGAGTTTTATCCCAAGAAAGGCTTAATATTTTACCAAACATACATTTTGACAAAACTAATATTTATGGAGATATAATGGATTAAAAAATAAATGTGGCCGTCACTTTGTAATTTGGAAAGGTATTTAAGTCCCGAGGTTTTGCTAATTTTAAAACTTTATTACCAAGATGCTTACCAAATATTAATACGATTTGTCTATCCAAACTTGAAATATAAATTTTTATATAAAAAAAATAACAAAATGGCAGACAAGCACAGAATGAAGGAAAAATTGCCATTTTTCCCAAGGATAATTTTTGTTTAGTTTTACATTTAAAATTCAAAAGAGTATGGCCAGCCTACCATTTTAGAAATACTCTGTACTATAATTATGATTAAGACATAACCACATCATATTCATGCAAAAAAGGCAATTGCATCAACTGTTATAAGACTATCTCCCTCTAGTACAATGCAAAGAAAATCAGTATCCATCTCAATAAACATATTATAATAGTCACATCGTGAAATGATATACCATATTTATCCAAAAAAACAAAAACTTATCTTTTATTATCAAAATTAACACAGGAACACCAACATTAAAAAAAAAGTAATCATATTAAAATACAACCTTTTAAATAAATTAACTAGCATTAATTTACAAATCACTGAAAAAAAATATTTTTAACCAAAAGTATCTACAAGGCACATCAAATCCAAACAAAATAGAATTATAATTTTATTTTGAAAAACTTATAATTTTATTTTGAATAATTTTATTTTAAAAACATAATTCTAAATGAACTGTTATCACCTTTATTGCTGCTGTCTTGGGCCATCAATGCTTCAAGCTTATCTAGCGTTTCCATTTGGTCAGCCCACGACAAACCTGACAACATTTCAATTTAAATGCAATACTGAATAATAACTAAATAAATAAAACATAAAAAAAAAAAAAAAAAAAAAATAATAAAATAACTCATCGTACATTTCATGATCGGTTAACAAAAAAAACTGATTACAAATAAAAAATAAAAAAAAAACCATCTGATACTTTAAACATTTTTTACGAACCAAAATGCATAAAACATTTAACCACCACTTTTTTCTTGATTCTTCATTTTCTGTACATAAAAGAACCCAATATAATAAACATAACCTAACTTCTACAGCAAACTACGAGAACAAACTCTCCTGCTTTAGTTTGAAAAACATAATTTTTTTTTTGAACGAAAATAAACATTGTTTAAAAACTACAAGGCTTTTACCAAAAACCATATGCAATGCTATGTTATGTATGCACATGTATCTTCAAGGAACTGACATTGGTAGGTGAAACAATTTCTGAAGAAAGTGATGAGTTTATCCAAAAACTCAATAATCAGGAAGTTAAAATAGCCAAGAGGTTATATTGTAAGAACACAGATAGAAAACTGGTTTCATATACGTATTGGTAGGCCGTAAGAAGTTGTCATATTACAGTTTTGTACTTTTCTTCTTATTTGTTGCATGAAAATCCTTTTACCACCTTCACAAATGATTAATGGTTAATTTTTCCTTCCAAAGCAGAGTTGCAAATCACTTTTATTACTTTAGCCATAATATTATATCCTCCTTCAGGTTATGACTTCACTTAACTGGGGAAAAAGTTTTCTAAAATATTTGATGTCTCACTTTCTTTATCAGCGGCCTTTAAAAAAATTTTTCGTTAATCCAACATCAACTTGATATGAAATGGAGGGAGAAGAACCTTCTCAGACACAACAAGAAAGGCATTTGAGAAATTTTGTTCACCCAGTTCAAAAAGATTCTCTTTGATGAGTCTTTTTTACAAAATGCTTCTTGATGTCTCATAAACATAAAAAAACAGCAATGATATGTGAATCACACCTTTAAGGACTGCAAATATAACTATCACCTTTAAATCCTCACAAACTTTCTGACTAAACTATTTGAAGTTGCATACAGAATGCCAACCGTGATAATATGTTTATTTCACCAAAACTGATAAGATTCTATAGATGGCTTCATGTTTCCACTGGAAAGTAAAACTGCTGTTGAGCTGTATTAAGAAAAATCAATTAAAAGATATCATTCTGTAGATTTACGGTTTACTCCTAGTTCGGTTGTAAATCTATCTGTCAAAACATAGACAAAAAAAAATTCTCCACTATAGAAAATACATAGACCATTAGCATTTTCTTTGTTTGAAAGTCATAATGCTACCAGTTTTGTAATCTAGAATTTTAAAAAATCTAGAACTAAATCTGTTGTTTTAATAGGCCCAAGTTGTACCAAATCATTTAATTTTTGATAAGATGCCGTTCACCGGATATCCAAGAACTTTAATTGGGATCAAAGTGTTTACAGAAATATTTATATATTCATCAGTTTGTGAATCATTAACAAATCAAATGATATCATGATATCAAATGTTGATATCATCCAGCCCAGTTTGATACCAGAATTGATATCAGTAAGCCTTCTCCATAAGGAATTGGTCGAAAAGCAGATGTCACATCTGGATATTCTATTTTATATAGTTGTTTATTTTAGTATCTTTCTGTGATCATAAGACAAACTGGTAATCCTCAAATGACTGGATGGCTTACCGTCGCACCATAAGTTTACTCAATGACACGTTTAGTTGAGACTACAAAATAGCATAACTGTCACTTTCTTACAGGAATTTATAACTACTATTCAGAATAAAAACATTCTATTCAGTTATTGGCAGTTCAACACCACTTCCTAAGTTATCAATATAATTCCAACACGTTTTTTTATTAAACATAACAAAAGCAATTTTCAAACGGTTATCACATTTCAGTTATGTGATAAAATATGTGAAATATTGCCAAATATGTACAAACTTAAAGTAATTGCAACATAAGGTTTCACAAGTGCAACTTACCTGATTCTTTTTTCATTTAGATTTAATTAATTAATTCTTCAAAAAAAACCTTCCAAGTGGCCTGTATTAATACAAGATTCAGAATAATTTTTTTTCACTTTTAGTGCATTTATATTTCATTAACACACAAACGATATACACACTTTTATACATTTAGAAAATAAACTTGAAGTAAAAATGTTACATTAATTATCCTAAATATTTACTTTTCACTGAATTTTTGTAATGATTTTCAGTCATTAATTGTAATGACTGAACCGTCAGTCATTACAATTAATGACTGACAGTTCTATATTATAATGGAGGTTCTATATCATCTTGCAGGTTGTAGGTTGTCTGCTTTCACATTTCATTTTCTACTTTTTTCAAGTGATCGCAATAATTTTTCCATTGTGAAATACTTACTGCAGAAAATTGTTTGGTTATTAGTGCTCGTACATCATATCATCCATTTTAAAACTGTTGTTTATTTAGCCACAAACCTTTTTTTTCTTACTCCATATGAGCTCAATAAGATTAAGTTCACAGTGATATGGTGGTAAATGAAGAACTATCATTTCTTTCTACTTGGCCATTTAGTCAATGACATGAGTTTGAAATTTATGTTTAACTTCATTCTCTACAATAAGAAGTTCTTTTTTTTCAGAGCATCTTCTGGATAACCGATTCCTTTCAATATCTTTTCATTAATGTAATCCCTCTTTGAAGCAGTAGAGAGAATCTTTTCTTTCTTCGTTGAGTGATATGTGCTATAATCTATAACAATAAAGCTTCCTTCAGGAAGTAATAATGTTATCTACCATCCTTTTTCAAAAGAGCTCTGCATTTTGTCATGAAAGTTAGTACTTGAATTTTTGGTCAGGTAAACTAAGTTGCCGCCTTCAAGAAATCCTACCAGTTCTCCAGCATGAACTACAAATCGAGATCCTTTGGGAACAGTTTTCAGTCCAGTCGTGTTGACTCTGCTAAAAAAAGCATCTTTTGGTATTTTAATCATGACATCTTGCCATACTTTACTGCAAGTATGACTTACATGTAACCAAATTTCATCCAAATATGCTATTCTTCTTCCCTCTTCCCTATTTTTTAATGTGTCTTAAATATGAATTCTGCCAGCAAATTATGTCATTACATTCAATCATTACAAATGTTGAACTTCTTTTCTTGAAAACGTATCCAATATCTTTCACTAATCGATGGATAGTTCTTAATCTGAAGTTAGGAAGATTACTGTCATTATTTACTACTTCTAGAACCTGTGAAATGGTTGAAGGTTGATTTTTCATAAAATAATTATGAAATGTTCTACTTATGACACTCATTGCAAAGTCATTGTATTTAACTTTACAATGTCTTTTTTTAGTTTTATAAACAATTTTTTCTTGTTTTTTGTGGTGTGATTACCCTATTTGTTTTTTGCTCATTTAGAATTCTAAAGTAGCCTAGCTAGATTTAGTCGCCTCACAAGTTTTCTCAACAATAGAATTAATACTATCCTGAGGATTTGTTTTTAAAAAAATAATCATAACATTTGCAACAGTTAAAATTTCCCCATTCTTAAATGGCTTTCCTTTTTTTACAGGCATTTCTGCTGGCTGAATTCATTTTGAACAAAGATAAAAACGAAATAAAATATATAAAACTGAATTGAATATAATTGATTAAACAATTTTTTAAGAACAGTATACAGAATATACTGAAAATATACAAACGTACTCTGCAAATGTGAAATCATACAGTCATTAATTAAATAATAATTGAATATTAAATTTAACGATGCATCTGGTTTCAATGAAATACGGTAGCTGACTAAATATTTTAAGAAAAGGATTAAGTTTGTATAAGATCAGCCATATAAAATACTGATAACTACAAACAGAAGCAGCCTTTTAAGAAAAGGATTAAGTTTATATAAGATCAGCCATTACCTATACAATAGCTACAAAATTGTAAGAAACGTAACAATATCAAAGGTTTAAATGTAGGTTTAAATGTGAAGGTTTAAATGTAAAGGAAAAGATTTCTGTATGAATCAGAATATTATAAATCAGTCATTAACCACAATTAATGGTCAAAAGATGTCAACTTATTTATAAATATAAACTTATTAAAAATGACATAATTAATGTAAAAATAAATATACATGAAACTATTAGACAATATACAATATCAAATGTAAATATTTCATTTCCTTTTCCCATGACTGTCCGTGAATTGTAATCTTTCTAAAAGAATGAAGAATCTTTCTAAAAGAATGAAGAATCTTTCTAAAATAATACCTCAAGTCATCTCCATTTAAAAAAACAGTCTTAATTAAACATGTCATTTAGTATACTAAACAAAATTTATCAGGTGACTTTTTACAAGATCTACAAAGAAACCTTGATGTTTCAAAAGTTAACTGCTCTTAATAAACGTAACCACACTGAACAAAGGCTGTCTCTTTACTGGGACTAAACACAGACGAAGACAACATTCCAGTACCTCCCTAATCTGCTGAGATGCTAATAGGAACTGAGTGAAAATACTAATTTATGGTAGAAGGTGGTAATTAATGATATGGTAACATAAAAATCTGATTATTAGGACTTTTTTAATGGGTGATATTTAAATTACAACAAAATGAATAATAAAAAAAAATTCTTTTCAGCAAGCCGGAAGGTGGAGGTAGATTTCACTGGTGCTAAGTAGGGGATAAAAAAGATTTACACTATTAAGTTAAAAAACAACTTCAAATTTACTCAATACAACCATGGTTGCATGTGAAAAAACTTTCATGTGTTCAGCATATGACAAGCCCCATCTTCTTACAATTCCATCAACATTTTGGTCTTCCCTTGTCGTAAGGGTTGGTCATACCAAAAATTAATTGAGACAAAAGTTTCAGGTGATGTTTAAAGGACTAACCGATTCAATACTGATACTAACTTAAAAGTTAGTACGGTGATTTTAAACAGATTTAATACTGTGATTATTAAGGGAGAATTGATTTTTTTTGTCTTTGAAACCCATCAAAATACTTTACTTAGGTATGTTTTAGGCTCTTATCCAAAGAATAGTAGGAACTTTAAATGAATTTGATAATTTACTTAATAAGAAAGTTATAGCAATATTTTGTTAATTTTTAATTAATAAACTCGACCAAGATTTTCAGTTAAAAAAGAAATTTTATGTATCAATTTGAAAGTGACTGATACAAAATTACAGAAGCTATCATGGCACAAGAAAGTGATACATATTGAAATATATATATGTATAATTAAACTTTTGAATGGATGGTGGTTTTGGGGTCTGGAGGAGGTGAAATGCAAAGATATGTCAAAATTTTCTGGAAGTTGAATCATGGTACTCATTACAATAGGTAGCTTTCTTATGAAATCTACCTAACAATACAGGGTCCATGTCCCCGATAAAATCAGTGTTATTAATACAATATTGTTTCCTTCTTATATTTTGTAATGTCAATGTGTTTTATTTTTTACTTTAAAGAAAAAAATTCATAATTAATAGTCATCAAAATTGTTAAAATGTATATGGTTGTGTGTAAAGATGTAGGATGATCTAGTAAGTTTACCAGGAGCAATTAATCAACAGCACCACAAGTGGGGAGTCACTATGCCTCAATGATCCCAGGAGGACCTCTAAGAGGAGGCTCCACTGCAGGAGGGCAAATGGTTAGGCTTAATCTGCTGCCACTACTTCCAGGGCTGGCTGATGTCATGCCGAAAGGCGATTCCAACTGCCCCGCCCCTGGGAAGCAATAAGAGAGGTTTAGTAGGTAGAGGGTGGGAACAACTCTGTTCATGGCTACGATTTACTATGTTCTAGAGCCCTCTTAGCTTCATGTTAGGCAAGGACGGTAGCGTCCTGGTTTCGAGCCCAACACACTCTGCGAAGACCCTGCATAAACGCATTTCTCGTTCCTCATCGAAAAAAAAAATTAATCAACAGTAAGTAAAAGAGAAGAATTACATTTTTTCTGGTTAAATATACAACAATTTAGAAGAACTTCTATAATTTCACATATCTCTTCAGCTTACTTTTTAAAGAGTAATAAAAAAAAATAATAATAAAGATTAAATAAAAAATTAAAAAACTTTTAAAAAAAGATCACTTTCTAATGAGCTAAAACTAAGAAATTTAAACAATAAAGAGGAATAGTAAGGGTGTATAAAAGGGTTCATGAAAATTTTCTACCCATTTCAGCTCAAAAACTGCTGAAGTTAACTCCAGATCTGCAGAGTAACAGATAAAACTTTTTAAAACTACTTTTTTAACTTTGCAACATAAAAAATGTAATACTCAAATCGTGTTATCATATAATCTCAAATATAAAAGTACTAGGAAAAAATTAAATTAAAGATCACGACATAATTAATACCTGATAGTTCACGTAATGCTTTGACTGTTTTTTCACTACTTTCATCTTCCTCAGTACCAGCAGTTTCGGTCAATTCTCCATCTGTTTCTGTACCATCTGTTTCAGTATCGACCTAATGACACAAATAAATATATTAAAATAAATAAGCATAAAAAAAAGTTTTAAATACGAGGTGTGTTTTTAAAGTAAGTACCGTTTTGAAATTAAAAAAATTAAACAGACTTTTCATAATTATTTTATTTTTACATTAAAGCCAGTATCATAATCTACTTTTCTACATAGTTGCCTTCAATATTAAGGAACTTATCATACCGAACCACAAGCTTTTGTATTCCATAATCATAAAAGTTTGTCGCCTGATTAAATTACCCATCATGAGCACAATTTTTGGTACTTTAACCGTTCACTAACAATTTCGTAAAGAACACTTCTTGAAACTTGAGGGAACTTCAGTGATAATGAAGAAATCGTGAAGCGTCTTTATTTTTAATTTTTTCATCAACTTTTTGCACCAATTCCTCAGTGATCACTGAAGGTCACCTCATTCCTCGTCATGAACGTTTGTTCAGCCATCCTTGAAACTCTAACCCATTTCCGTACCATTCCATAACTCATAATGTTTTGTCCATAGACTTCACAAATCTGACGGTGAATTCCAATCGGTTTTTTGCCTTTAACTCACAGAAAACGAATAACAGCACGTATTTCACAGTCGGCAGGATTCTCAATGGGCAGAGGCATTTTAAATATGCAAAAGTAAATGGTGTCTGTGTGGCTTGCCAACAGATGTAGGTACATAATGAGCATGTGCAAGACACTGACCGCAGCGCTGCATCGGCTTGATTTCTTACTTTAAAAACTTACTTTAAAAACATGCCTCGTAATATATATATTAATTTATTTAAATTAAACTTCTTGTAGTCCATATCCTCTGTATGCAAAATTTAGCTCAATCTATATGTAATATTTGTTTTTTTTTTTTTTTAGTCACTCCGCAAAGTACAGAATAAAGGAAACATTCTTACCTTGACTTTTTTGTCATCAAAATGTTTTCGACCTAAGCCTATCTTCAGTGATTTTTTTTTTATAATAAAATTCCCTTTACATAATTAAACATTTGTACAACTAAAGTATTTATTGGTTAAAGTAAAAAAAAGAATATAAAAAATCTTTAAAATATTTAGAACAAATATTTGTTCAGTCAAGTAATTAAAAACATGCTGTAATTGAAAAAGTAAATATTGAACATGAAAATAATAATACAAAATTGGAAGGTTTGGAAAAATTTTATATATATGAATACAATCATAAATTCAGCCTCATGAATGCAGACGGAATTTGATGGGGACATTCTTATAAAAATTATTTAAGTTGGTATACAATGATAAGATTAAATAAATCAAAATAAATATTACAATAATATATTAGTAAAAGAAGCATGTTTTTGATTTCTTAACAAAAATTTATTCTATAAATTTTAAACATTTTTATACTTAGACCATTAAGTATTTTAATTGTGCACATATTTAATTGTAAAGGAAATTTTATAAAGAAAAAAAACATCACTGAAGATAGGCTTTAGGCCCAAAAATATTTTGAAGGCATAAAAAGTAAAGGGTAAGAATATTTCCTTTATTCTGTATTTTGCAGAGTGGTTGAAAAGAGAAAAAAAAAAACAAAAAAAAAGATATATATATATGCACAAGGTGTGTTCTAAAAATATCCAACCTACTTTCAAATCTCCACGCCAATATTCGTAGCAAACTCTGTGAGGTACAAGCGAACCAGTAACTTCTCCTGGACTAGCCAAATGCTTCAGTCATCAACAGAATATATTAGTTCATGCTCACTGCATTTTTGTTTAGAGTACTTTTTTGATGTTTGTCGGATTTTGTAATCACTGAAGAGACGGAGAGATCAGATCAATGAATTTACATTAAATTTTGCTTCAAACTTGAAAAAAGTTTGCAGAAACTATTGAAATGATGCGGAAATGATTTGGAAACAAATGTATGAACAAAACACAAATAAGAGTGGTACAAGCGGATTAAAAATGGGTGCACATCTGTTGACAGTAACCTACATTCTGGCCAACCTTTGACTACAATAACACCAGAAAATATTGAGCATGTACAACTTGCGATTGAAAAAGTTCATAGTTTGACTGCGTGCGAACTAGGAAGTGATCTTGGAATTCTGAAAACATATTTGGAAAATTCTAACTGATAATTTGGAAATGACTCACGTTTGTTCAAAATTCATTCCAAAATTGCTCTTAGTAGAGCAGAAAAACATTCCCTTTGAAGTCGCTCAGGATAACTTGGAAATAGTCACTAATGATGAAAATATGCTTAAAAATATAATTACCGGTGACAGTTATGATCCTGAAACAAAACAACAATCTTCATCCAAGCCACAATCGAAAAAAGCACATCAAAGTCGGAGCAATGTCAAGGCAATATTGATTGTTTTCTTCAATTATAAAGGCACTGTACACCATGAATACACTTCAACAAGTCAGACGATTAACAAAGAATATTATCTTCAAGTTCTAAGAAGATTGCATGACACAGTGAGGAAAAAAACAGCCACAATTTTGGGCGTCGGCAACTGGCTTCTTCATCATGTATCGTAGCGTATCAAGCATATTCATCAAACCTTGTGCAACAGTTTTTGGCAAAACACCAAATTAGGTGACTTAACCACCCTCCATACAGTCCCAACATAACTCCCTACGACTTTTGGCTGTTTCCAAAACTAAAAATTCTACTCAAAGGGGACCGGTTCGACAACACAGGGACAATTCCAAAGAATGCGACAAGAGTACTTAAGACCCTTCCAAAACCTGAATTCCAGAACTGTTTCAGAAAGTGGAAAGACAGATGACAGCGTGTAGTACAATAAAATGGGAATTACTTTAAAGGATGCCACAAACCAGATGACAAAGAATATCATCAATGTGGAAAATTCAAAAGAGGTCAGATTTTTTTGGGACACACCTCGTATACATATTACACACAGATATATATATATATATATATATATATATATATATATACATATAATAATAATATTATCCATGTATTAATAATAATAATAATACCTTATCATAACACATAACAGATGTTACACAATATCTAATATAAATCATTGATCAACTCACCATAAAATAGCAGAATTTTTTAACTGAATACAAAAAAACCCTTCATGAAACAATTTATCGATTCTATTGGTTTTATATCTGCTGATAGTTTATAATTCAGATGAAAAATGATGAAAAAGAAAATGGCTTCAAATTTTTAGGTTTGTGGGCCGAGTAGTTTAACCATAACCTACTTCTTCATGAACAGATAAGCATGAATAGCTTGAAGAGAATAAAATTTGGTAAAGTTGGCCTTCTTGTACAACACCTAATAAATAAACATAACAAGAGATAGAATCTTAAGTCTTTGGAAGGGTGCTTTACGAGGTTTTCAATTCCATTTATTTAAAAAATTGTGCGAACATTTCTTTTGCTGAGCTTGAAAAGAGATGTGAGGTACCGGAATTATCCAAAAATACATCTCCATATGTTAAATGAGAATAAAAAAATTTGCTTTTATAGTATACTTGACTTATAACTAGCAAATACTACGTTACTGTAAGAGATATGATAAAATTACATAATGAAATAAAGCCAAACAGCGATCTTCATTGTAGATTAAAATGATAACAACTCCCAGAACATTTGTGCTCCAACTGACTGAATTTGAATTTCCACAAAAGGAATCATTAAAAAAACGGTATACGAGGTGTGTTCAAAAAGTAAGGTGACTTTAAAAATTTTGCGGGCAACGTACATTCGATTATCAATTTTTTTTATTTTGTTATCTTGGTACATTCATCTCGAACATATAGCCACAATATCGGCTATATAATTACATTTATATAGCATGTTTAGTTTGTTTGGGAGAGGCATAAAGGTTAGAAGTGTTTTGCGTGCTCGGCGATTTTCTGCTATCAAAAAAAAATGGATCAAAGAATTTGCATCAAATT
>JAAAKQ030129028.1:0-13550 GCA_010016005.3 Zanna intricata | reverse complement strand
AGGTCCCGGGTTCGAATCCCGGTCAGGCATGGCATTTTTCACACACGCTACAATTCATTCATCTCATCCCTCTGAACTGAAGATATACTTAATTGTGGTTCCGGAGGTTAAACAATAAAAAAAAAAAAAAATAAGGTACTGAAGGTAGTTATATAACCACCATCTGTGACTTTCGGTGAGACTATTGTCTTTCTAACACCCGGACAGCCTGGGAGCAACTCTGTTTTTAGTATGATCATGAGTCACCACTCCCCAGAAGTCATGAAGAAGCTGTCTACCGGTGGCAACATTTCCAGTGGCACGGTAATCAGAGATGTCAAAAAGAGTACTGTAATCTGAAGATGAGGACGAAGACAAGAGGATCACCTTGGCTCTGGTGTTGGAGGTCTCCGGGGAAGACCTAAATTCAAATGCGGTTCTGGCAATGAATAAACTTCATAGGATGATGGGGCATATACTACACTTCTTCAACCCCAACAATGTTTTTGGAGAGAAGATGGCTAAGATCCTGGAATATTGGCACAGAAGAAACAGACCTCCGGATGTACGGGTTGCACTTCACTTAGTTGGCCCTGGGAAAAGGTAAATCCCCCAGCCTGCAGGCCCGCCCTCGATTTTGATGACTGTCTGAAAATCGGGCATCACCGATACTGAATTGTGTAAACTGGTCATTGGGGGAGAGGGTTGGTAATGACCTCGCTGAAGATATTTTGTCTGTAAAAAAAAAGGACGGGAAGATGAATTATGCTCAGAGTGAAGGATGCCTCTACCAAGAAATCCGAATTACTTCAGCGGATTGGTGAGAAGATTGAAACGTCACAGTCACATATAATCCATAGGATAGGTGGATGACAACATATGATTTTAAAGGTATGGATGCAGACATGGAAGAAAATGAAATAGTGGAGGCGTAAAATCACCGGAACATAGACCCCACTTAAGTTATCTGCATTGAGGACTGCTTACGGAGAGATGAAACGAGTGACTTCGCATTTCCGCCAGAACTGCTGTAACACTGTGGTATAGAGAGAAAGTAATAGTGGCATTTGTGTAAACTGGAGATGAAAAGGGAGGACCAACGGTGTTTCCGTTGCTGGAGGTTAGGCCACTCTTCCTCCAGGTGTACTGAGCCAGACCGTACAAAAATGTATTTTCGCTGACGGAACATCAGATTGGAGCATGTCAGCTGGGTTCCAGGTGCCTCGATTGCAATACGGCTGGCCATAGGAAAGGGAGTGTCAACTGCCCGCAAGGAGACCTGCAAAGCGGAGGTCGGGTTCTTCAGGACCGTTAATTAACTTTCTATATCTCAACGCAGGTAAATGACGGGTCTCTCATAACCTAGTTCTCAGTTAGACGTCGCAGAATAACTATGATCTGGTCTTCATCACAGAACCCAACAGAATAATGTCAGAAACGAATAGATGGTTGACTGATAAGGACTGTGTGGTAGCCATCATTAACATCTTTGGTAAATATGATATACTCCGTTCGCGGAGTGAGCACGGATTTGCCAGTACAGAGCTAACAGATATTGTATTTGCGTTGGGATACATCTCTCCGAATTGTGACGGCGAGCGATACGAACGATCTTTAAACGATCTTCAAACGTCACCTCGCCCAGTAATCGCACTTGGTGACTTCAACTCCAAGATGGCGGAATTCGGGGATGATGCAATACGGCTCAGGGAACCAAACTAGCTGCTGCCATGGGTTCAGTGGACATGGTATATGTGGTTACCCCGGGAATCCCCACTCTAGTGGGGAGGGGGACGATTCGTTTGTGGACATAATTCTGATCAGTGAGAAGGCCTTGGCATCAATTACGGACTGGAGCATTGTGAAAGAAGATTTTCTTCTGATCATAGAGGAATTTCTTTTACTGTGCGAAGAGATAGATGTCCGCAGTTATTCAAAAACAGAAATTGGCGATCGACCCATGAGGCAATTGGAATCTTCATTACAGCTGTGTTGAACAGAACTGAACGAGGGTATGCGCCCGATCCAGAGACACTTCAACAGATCAACAGAACTGACTCGGAAAGATTCAGACCTTCAGGGAATCGGAACAGGAAGGAAGTATACTGGTGAATCCCTGGAGTTAGGCAACTCAGACGGCCGGTAATGCACCATAACCGACTGCTACAGCGTCACAGAAGGCTGGGAAGAGAGGAAGATGTGTTTCACCTCAATTATAGAAGGGCTAGAGCCGCCTATGCGTACGCCATTAAAAAATCAAAATAGAAGTGTTGGAAATAGCTGGTGGAGAAGTTGGATGTTGATCCGTGTGGTATGTCGTCCAGGCATTATTATGAAGAGATGTGGTTCCCCTCCCCCCCCTTCTACCGAAAATAACAGTAGAACACGCAGTCAACAGCCTATTCATACGGACATCGACGCCATATTATTCTATCGACTGGGACGATGCCCCGAGAATCACGATAAATGAATTTACCACTGCAGTAAAACACATGAATATGAAGAAGAGTCCCGGGTGTGACGGAGTCCAAGGAAGGCTACTCAAAGGCCTAATAAAGGATGACCCATGGCTAGTACTGGAGGGTTTGAAGGCCTACTAATACCACGTTCCCGGAGTGTTGGAAGTTTGGCCGGGTTGTGTTGCTACAGAAAAACCGGAACAGTGAAGGAGAAAGGAAATTCCGACCGATTTGCCTGCTGCCAGTATTAGGAAAGTTATATGGACGCCTCCTTTCGTGCAGATTGGCGGCGGAAATTGAAGAGAAGGGTGGACTAGCAGATTCCCAGATTGACTTCGTGAAGGGAAAGTCTACCACAGACGCCATAACCCGGGTATTATCATGGGCGGAGGATTGTCATGCTGGAACATGGAGGACTGGAAAGACTCCCTTGATGGTCCTCCTAGACGTCCGGAACGCTTTGGGAATTGTGTTGCACACTGCGGTAGATGAAGAATTAGTCTATGCGGGATTAGCAACTACGTCTGCTCGATTGTTAATGATTTTTTACATAATAGGAAGGTGGTTATAGAGTCGGATGAGGGGGAGCTGCAGTACCAGTTAGGAGGAGGGATTCCACAAGGTTCGCCTCTAAGCCCTCTTCTTTGGAATATCACAATAGATGGTATGTTACAGATGGAGTTACCCGAAAATGTTAAATTAGCAGCCTATACGGACGACAATGCGGTCCTGGTTCAACAGACGTGGATGGGACAACTGTTTGTATTGTGGGGCCATCGAAACGGTGGAACATGTGTTCCTGAAGTGTCACCGGGAGACAATGAAGCGTGACTGGGAGAAAATGAAGCGTGAGCTGGATTTGACGGATGAAACCCCCTAGATTCTAATGACAACGATGTTGGCAAGTCAGGAGGGTAAGGAAAAAACTCGCAGTTGGATCACCAATGTAATTCACAAAAAAGAGGATGAAGAGGAACATTGGTTTGGCTGACAGTGAACTCGGATCCGCGGGTGGAGGGGACAGCCTTCTGTGTAGGTGTAATCCGTCCTTGCTTGCAGAGATGGGCTGGGATGATGAAGCACGGGGATTCCCCTATCCCTCTGACCTGGAGTGAGCGATAGGAGAACTTAAAGTCACAAGAATCAAGAGGGTAGAGGTGTGAGTAGATGATCCGATTCATTTATTGGAACTTCCGCCCCGGGGCTGAGTAATGCTTAATTGCAGGTCCGGCCTCGGGGTGACGGAGAGTGGTGAGCTTAGCTTGTTCCCATTACAACAAAATAAAAAAGTACTGTATAATAATATTTAGTAATAATAATATTAAAAATATTTCTTGTACTATCGGTCTTTAGGGGAAGAGAATATGTTTGATAAATACTTAAAGGTGAAAGAACTTATATGTTTTTCAAGTAAGAATTTTATAAATATAAAATTTAAAAATACAATTACTATGAACAATATAAAATAAAATATAAAATTACAATCACTACATAAATTATGGATTACTGATTCCTTAAATATCAAAATTATCGATGCTACAACCTCACTAAACTCGCATCATAAAGAAGATTATTTTATAGTTTAAAAATGATAAATTGCAATGTATAAAATGAACACGTATAACAATCCCTAGAAAATAAGCGGACTCCCTGACTCATCTTTCCAATTATTTTGTAAATTTTATTCATTACAGGCCGGTAAATCATATTCATACAGAACATTTTATAGTTAAGTTGTCATACTTTACGTAGTTAATCTTGATATCAGCAGTCTTATGTAAATCTGTACCTGTAACATGAACAGGTACATGTTACAAAAAATTTAAGAAGTAAGTGTCATTTTTATACATCATTAAGGAGGTAAATAGTATAAAATTTTATTTTCACAATTACCCTGCATTAGGAAGTTATTTTTTTAATTTTTTTTTAATCTACATATATCTGAAGTTTGTGCATCACATACGGAAATAAAATTTTGTAGCGTATAAAAAATGTTATCAAAAATCTGAAAGTTTTTCATCTTAATGAAATGCACTGGGAAACAAATAGTTATGAAGTTGACATCACGTCAAAATTTGATATAATCATTTTAACTGCTTAGTAGTTTTAACTACAAAACTTTTTAAAGTAAATTAAACTGATAACATGAAACTAAAATTATTTAAATTTTTCTACCGACTAAACCTTTTTCAGAATGTATCAGATAAGTAGAAGGTTTTCCACACTTCTCAGGAGTGTTCGATCTGAGATTGTACAAGACTACACTTCATTCACATTAATAAAAAATCATATCATCCTCATTAATTCTCTGAAGTAATACCTTACGGTAGTTCCGGAGGCTAAACAGAAAAAGAGAGAGAGAAGATTTTTCAACAGTTTGCAATCAGGATAGTTATGAAAGTTTCATATTCGGCATCTTACTACGAAATAAATTACGGTAAAGTATCTTACTACATAATGATATTAATATTAAACAATTTTATTTACATCATTCAAACACTAAAATTCATTAATTAAATACGTTCATAAAATTAATATAGAAGTTAAGAAAAAAAAATGTACTAATTTTGTAACTTATTTAAACTGACAAGGAAACGATTTTAAGATAAGTAGTCTGTAATAATTCTGAGGAAATGAATAACGCAAACATAACCTCATAACATACTACTTTATGGTAAAATTACCCGTAGTTGTTATAATAAAATATATCCTTAGACTATATATTTAATTAAAATTTATAGTTATATTCTAATGATTTAACTACGTAATGTATAACAGATCACATTGAAGTCATCTAATCTTTTATCGACATTAAAATGATAATTATTAGTTTAAATTTATAGTGGTGATCTACAGAATAAAGAAGACTTAAGTTAAATTTGCTCAAATTTCACCAGGATGCATACAAGTTTTTACGAGTACCCAATACTACAGCTGTGGAATTAATAAAAAACCATCAACTTAATTATTTATCTGTTAAATTTTAAGAAGTAATGCCCCGTTTAGATTTAGTCTTCGAAAAAAAAAAGATGAAAGTTTTACGTGCAGAATATAATTAGTCATCAGAACTCGTCATACTTTAACACAGAGATAACATACGAATAAGATTAGTTTTGTATTTTTAAAATTATTTAATGTGTAACCCGAAAGGCAAATAGAATAAACACGATTACGTTTTAACATCCAAATAGACCATCATGCAATTTAATAAGTTACTACATCATTCGATGTTTTGCTTTTTCAATTCAGCTTACAATAACAATTCTACATCACTATATGATCTTTGTATTTTTCTTGAACCCAGAAAGCCAATTATTGACCAAAAAGAGAAACCTCAACTTGCTCAATGAACTTAAACAAAAGAACTGGAGCGTTTCTATTTTTGCCGGGTTGCTATTCTTTTATAACTAACCCTCACTTCAATATCAGATAGATAATATCACACTTTCATGCATTTTTTCATTACTTTTTTTTTAATTTCAGTGTATCATTCTCTAAACGATATCCAATAACTTTACCCTCGTGTACTATTTTATTGTACATAAATATTTCCATATCGCGGCTTCGCCCATGGCACCGACACAGCTTCAGCCGTAATGTATTTTTGATAGCAACCTTATTTATTTCACTTACGAGAGCTAGCATTCCCCCGTAGCGGCTTTACTCGCGCCATCCGATTACATACGTTTCCCATCGTGTCAGGGAATATTTAGCCGGTCATGGCTCGCTTCACTCGCCCTTTCTGTCAAGTCAGAGAGCTCTGCTCCTTGGACCTCACAGTATTCATTAAACTCATGCTTGTGAGAAAAATAATGATAAATAATAATTAGACCCTCTTCAGTTTATAAAAAAAATATCAGTGAATAGTAATTTCTTCAGAGCAATAGTTTGGTCAGTACAGGACACGAAACTTGAAACTTTGCGCAATCTAGGAATGCGGGTTTAAAATAGCTAGCCACCATCATAAAAATATTAGTTATAACTGATTAACGGTACGAAGGAGGGTAAAAATCGATTTTGCCCGTTTTTAACGTTACAGAACAAACACGACTAGAGTTTACTGTAATTATTACTTTTTTTTCCTTTACTTCGCCGGTTTCAAGGTTGAATTTCCAAACACCTAGAAATTGGCTTTTAGCACTAATTTCCAAATTTTATTTTATTTTCATTTTTAATTTTATTTGTAATAAAAAATCTATATATTAAAAATAAATTCTATTTTTTATAAGATAAAAAATAAAAGTTTCTATTTTTTCTTTTTTACATGAAAATTAGATATATCAAAAATCAAGTTTATATTTTCATTTATTACAAAGAAATTAAAAAAATTTTGCTCGGTTTAAAACAAAATTCAAAATCAATTTATCTGTTTAAAAACGAAATTTCAATAAATTTCGATATCTGTTTTCAGATATTCACAGGAAGATTACATACATCAGATATCAAGTTAATATCTTCATAAGTTACCGATATAAAGAAAAAAATAATGAACTAGAATCAAATCATTTTTATTCTTTCAACCATTACAATAATCAGTACATAACATTTTTATACAAACAGTGACCTTATTAAGCACTTAATATACATATTATTATAAGAAATAAAAATTAAAAAAAAATAAACAATAAATATATAATAAAAATTAAATTTAGATTTATACATTAGCAAAGTTAAGATTAAATTAAATGGTTTAAAAGAAATAGGTTCCTTATTAGGCATTGCTTGTGTCAAACCATGACACTTAAAATTTAATAATTGAGTCAATGGAGAATTACAACTAAAATATTAAAATAACAATTAATAATATACAGCAGAGCAGACAAATAAAAAATATTTTTAAAATAATGGATTACCAATATAAATTCTAAAATTCAAGAAATCCTACTGTACAACTACTAGTAATTACAAATAAATAGCTACTCTAAAAAAATAAAATATTTAAACAAGTAAGAATAACAAATATTACTGATAAACACTGTAAACAGTTTTTATGCTGTAAATTGCTGATAGCCAGTTTTCCAAATTGATTTTTAAATGATTTAATGTTTAGCGAGATTTTAATAAATACAGGTAGTTTATTAAAGATTCTTGGGGAAAAGTACGTGTAAAATTTGATTTTGGCATGTAAAAGTTATTCCTAGATCTCAACTGTTGTCGGTATAATTATTTTCTTTTGGTTTGCTACCCCTCATTTTGTAAAACAAATTCAAAACTTTATAAAAATATAGATGTTGTAATGGAAGGATTTTTTGATTAAAAAAAATTAGTCACAAACGTTCAGTTTGAGCTTTTTATTGTTATTGAGCTATTATTCGAACAACATTTTTTGCACGTTGGCAATAGAAATTAAATTAGTATTAAAAGCCGCTCCATAACAAGTCAATCAATAATCTAATCTAATCTCTACCAAAGAAAAAAAGAGCTTTCTACTAATCTCTTGAGAACCCAAATATTTCATAGAAAATTTTCTGTGTATGCGTGAACCGAGACATTGCAGACATCTATAAGTAATTGAGTTAAAAGAGTCTAGAGATTTTCTTACAGAGAAATTAATGTAATTTTTTTTTTTTTTTTGAGGGCTTAGAATCATTTCATATTTAGAGAACCATAACCTTAATTTGAGCAAATCTTCTTCTATGGCATCTTTATTTTCTAACCAAGATGTACCGTGTATCATCTGCAAATGATATTATTTTACCATTAAATCTTCCATCACATAAACTGTTAATGTATATGAGGAACAAAATTGGCCCTAACACGGTTCCTTGCGGAACCCTAATTGTAACAAACCCCCAGTCACTAATCTGTTCTCTAATTTTAACAACTTGTTTTCTACCTGATAAGTAACTTTCAAACCACCTATGCGCCGCTCCTCTAATTCCACAATTCCACATTATTTGTAATAATTTACCGTGATCCACCATATCAAATGCCTCTGTTATATCGAGAAAAAGGCCTCTGACTTTTCGTCCTTCGTTTAGTCCTTTCACAACTGAAGAAAAAAAACAAAGAAATGCATCCTCCGTACTAGGCTCTTTTAAAAATCCAAACTGATTTTTACTAAAAAAATTTCATTTTATTTAAGAATTTTATGAGTTTAAATTTTATTATTTTTTCAAAAATGTTATAAAAAGTTGAAACTAAAGAAATGGGCCTATAATTTGACAATTCATATCACGTGCCTCCCTTATGCAACGGAATATTAAGAGGACTTTTTAGATCATCAGGATATTTTCCGATCTCAAGACTTAAATTAATAATATTTGTTAAAACTTCTTTAATATTAATAAATACCTTTTTAATTAAATCAAAATTAGTTATCATGATTTAGTATTTAGTGTGTTATTAATTGGTTTTAACTTGTTAGCTACGTTTATAAAATAAGCATTAAAAAGATTAGCAATTTCAAGGTTATCAGTAACAATTTCATTATCGATTAGTAACTTATTAGTTAACAATGTTCTGCGGTTTTGTCTAGTTAGCTCATTGATTACTCTCCATTCCGCTTTCGTGTTTCCTTGACATTTTTTGAAAGTGTTATGAAAGAAATGGTTTTTTCTATTTTTAATTTCAGCTTGTAAATGAATAATTTAAAGTACATTTTCAGTTTATTATTCTGTGGATCCTTTAAAGTTTTTTTATAAATTAAATTACGTTTTCTAATTTTGTTACATATGTAGTCATTTATCCAAGGTTTATGATATTTATATTTTTGCCAATTTTGTTTAATGTACTTGTAGTTATAAACGTGATTATTTAGAACTGATAAAAAAATATGAAAAGCAACTGAGGGGTTAGATTGAAAATACACAGAAGACTAATCATTAGTTGATAAGGCAGTGTTAGTTCATCATAGTTACAATTGTGTGTGTTATGTTTTGCTTTGCTTTTGACTTATCAACAGATAAGGATAACCCAGCCATGCTATGATCTGTAATAACAAAATTAAATATTTCTGTAATTATCACCATAAATTGTTTTGACTTAAACCTAACAAAAATGTGATCAATGCAAGTTTGGTGTTATCAGTAATACGTGTAAATTTATTTATTAGAGATTCTAAACCATAACTAGACATAACTGTTTTATATTCATCTATTACATTTGTGTCTTCTAGTAAATTTAAGTTCATATCACCCACAAATACTAGGTTTACAGAGTAATTTGTAGTCTGCAAAAAATTCTCTATTTTATTGACAAAACTATATTTTTTACCTGTATGACGATAGTATACAGCTACAAGATTAAACGAAAAATCAGACACTTTACAACTAAGTAGTACAGTATCTTATTCATGAATTTTTAAATCAATAAATTCAAAAATAATAGAATCATGCAAATATACAATTATACCACCACAGCGATAATCGTTATTACATTTTTCAACAATGTTATAATTTTCTAACTTGTACTGGCATATTTCATGAGATTCTATCCAAACTTTAGATAAAATTATTACGTTAGGTAATGTTTCCCAGGTTGACGTAAGAGTTACAAAATTATCAAAATTGGTACGCATACTTCTTATGATCTGATGAACTAGTATGAAATTATTTTACCAAAATAATTCATCCATTAGAAAAAAAATAAAAGAACAGCATAAATTATAATTCTAGAACATAAAAACTATTTTTTTTAAAGAAACCTTATAATAAGAAAAACAAAAAAAATTAAAGTAGAATTAATAATTACAGTTTCTCGAGGTCATCCAAACAAGTGATACGTACCGTACGTATTACACTGGAAGAAGGATTCTGACTTTTACGCATGAAGATATTACCACTCTTTGTGCATAGATTAGCATACCCTTGTTTCTTTTTTGCTTCTCTGGCCAAAAAATATAATTTTTTCTGAGTCGGGCTCAGTGATTCATTGATGAAAACTCGATTATTTATCACCATGTTCATATTTAGTATCGATAAGTTCCTCTTCATACGCTTCCTTGTAAGAAATTTCTCCTTATCAATAAACCTAGTAAACTTCACTATTATCCTGGGAGCTTCATCGTTCCTCCTTTCTTTAAGTCTATGACAGTTATCTATCATATTATCTGAGACATTAAAATCAATTGCTTTTCCAACCTCCTTTATAACTTCAACGATGTCCTCTTCCTTTTTAAATGGGATTCCTTATATTTCAATACAGTTTTTACGAGAATATTATTCTACCTCTTCAATTCTAAGTTCTAATTCTCCAAAATTTTATTTTTCAGATATTTGTTTTCCACTTCCAGAACTTCCGTTTTTCTTAAGTATTCTTCAATTTTCTTAGATTGTTGTTCCAATGCTTTGTTGGCGTCATCAATTATGTTGAACAATAAATCATATGAATCATTAAATTCTTTTTTACATTGTTTTTGTTCTTGCTTGATGACTAGAAGTTCTTACATTACGTCTTGCAGGGTCACATTTTCAACTAAAAAAGTGGATTCCAGCTCAATACTCTTCTCTTCACGGCAAGAGGAACACTGCCATTGTGGGTAGAAGCCAGTCTTCTTCACATTAACACAGGACCCGTGTGAAAAATTTTACTGCACTTTACGCAATTAATCTTAAACGATTTTGAGGTTATTGACCTAGTACAGCCTGAAAACCCGCAAACTGTCATCTTAATTTTATTTAAATTAACGAGAAGATAATAACAGTAATTCTTACAATATAAATACTTGAAAAGAAAACACACTGGGCAAGTCACATTATTCCAGGAAATTAGAACTCTACTTTGACATAACGTACTATGCGATAAGAAGTCTCTGCCGATACGATATTAACTCTATGACCTCGTGATTGATACTCATTTTTACTCCACTTAAATTCTTTAAATTCGGAATTCAAAAAATAAATAAATAAATATTTTTTTACTGTCCACTTTCATCGTAAGAACATATATAAAAAGTTTAATCAATTTATCTGAAGTAGTTTTTTTTTACTGGTCGTTGATGAATCAGTTAGTCATTCAGTCAGGACAAGATGCTTTATATGTACAAATCTGAATCAGGAAGATTTGGTTATTTTGTTGGCTTTTTTTTTTTGAAGTAGAGTTTCACTTCTTTCAAAAGAATAATTTTACTTACTGTTTAAATATAAACAAATATGACTAAAATATAACCACAGGAATAATAAACTTTTAAAACTTTAAATTATTGTTTAAAACTTTACATCTCTTCCAGTCTGTAATTCTAAATATCTTTTGGAGTACCATATTTACAATTGAAAATATTTATAACTATACTTATAGTATTTAAATATATCATTAGACTCTAAATCCAGGTTTATCATCCAAATTTATTTTAACATTTTAATTTTTTTCTTCTAAGAAGGAAGGAAATAATAATTATATATCTATATTCCATCCAGATTTATTTAGATGTTATAGTCATTAGCACAAAACTATTATATTCTATAAATAGTAATCTGTAATGAATTCTTGTATATATATATATATATATATAATGCTATAAAAAATATATATGTAGGTTATCGATATACAGCTGATAATTTAGCACATCGGTTATACGTATTATGTAAAAAAATAGACATTAGGATAGAATAAAAAGATTTAGAGAAGAACGTTTAAATTTTATTCAAAAGATCAACAAAATTAGACCGCCACTGAGAGTATTGGGTGCGTTAATTTTTCTTACTCCGCAATCACAACTGTTTTGCTAAAATTGGATGGAACAAGTAATTATTGAGTTAAAAATATATATATATATATATATATATATTTTTTAACTCAATTCTCTAAATCTTTTTATTCTATCCTAATGTCTATTTTTTACATAATACGTATAACCGATGTGCTAAATTATCAGCTGTATATCGATAACCTACATATATATTTTTTATAGCATTACAATTCAAGAAGAATTTTTTTGAGATTCTTCTTATGTATGTCGGGGTCCGTTAGGTGAGAAGCTATAATATGAACTAACATAAAATACAAGCCGCTCCAGAAACTTTTTTGTTTTACCATATACATAATTTTTTTTTATTCAAAACGTCTCTACTTGGAACGAATTCATATAATAATACAATACTTCTAATTTATTTTTAATTTCAGTTAAATGAAAAAATAAATCGTATCCCTGATCTCTTGTCTGTTCATACCAGGATTGATATATTGACCTAAAATTTTCACGTTCATATTTTATTACTTTTAATTTACTATTTAAAAAATAAAGGACCAAGTAATTTTTTTTCTCATTTTTGAATAAATAATTACTAATTGGTATTTTAATTAAACCTATAAAATCAAATATAATTTAACTTCAAGGCAAAAATTTTATCTATAAAGTCCAGAATCGATTGTGATTTAAACTTACATCATTTGAATTTTAGTGCATCAAACTTTCTACAGAATAATGTATAGGGGTATTACTTCAGAATGGTAAATTTGCTTGAATGCTGAATAAATAAACATAGTACTAAATCAGAACAATTTAGTTTGAAATCTGACCTATTTAGAGGTAACTTTGCAAGCTGATTTTCAGCTGTAAGTATTAGGGGGATTATTTAATGCCGGACACTGATTCTTACTTTACCTAACACTAGGCTGCAGATAAGTAAGACTGCTTTATGGGACCAGAAAGTTGTAGATTATTACTACTTTTTTAAGCTAGCTATTTGAATCCTGATTGTATTGTTGTAAATTAAATAATGACTATTTAATATTTCTTATTTAATCTCATCTTAATTTTATAAAAATAGGTACCTAAATATAAAATATCGATTCATATTCATTTCTTCATTCGTTTATTGCGGTATTTTCCAAATCAGCATTACTAGAAAATTTTTATTTTTATTTTTAATTTCTAAGGGTTTCCTAAAAAAACTAAAATCAACTTAGTTTATCTAAATAAATATTAAATTAAAAAAAAAATAATCAATATAAAACATAACCTATTAATTCCTGCAAAGATCACAAATAAATAGTAACATGTTAAATCGTTAATTATTTTGTAAAAATTTATTATAATTTTATATATATATATTTCACTGAAATTCGGATGAAATGTTCTTATACAGGTTAATATTACTTTTTATACGGATTTGAATACTAGATCGTGGATACCGGTGTTCTTTGGTGGTTGGGTTTCAATTAACCACACTT
>JAAAKQ030129017.1:0-13551 GCA_010016005.3 Zanna intricata | reverse complement strand
AGGGTCTTGTTTACTAGTAATAGTTCACTTGCAAAATCTTGTCGCAAGACTTACAATAGTTTGTCAGTTCAATTAACTACAATGCTTTTCTTATGGGAATAATCCCATAAGAAAAAAAAAAAAATAATAATAAAAAAAAATTAATAATAAAATAGAAAAAAAAATAATCGTTTGTTTTAAAGCTTATCTTGTGTCCAGATAACAACAATAAATTGTTGTAGTATAAGGTTTTAATAAAAATTATTATTATAACTCCCCAAATATATTGAAGTCCACAAAATAAATTTATAACTAATTAAAGTGACAAACATTGTTAAATTGTTATGTTAGTAATATTTAATAATGGTATCTTGTTAATATTATTTCATTTGCATGTTAATAGATTTAAATAATTCAGTCTTTATTATGTGTGGACAGATTTCGAACTTTCTAGATAGTACGAGATTCTAGTAGAAACAGTAAAGTTGTATTTTTGTTTGAATTATTATTTTTACTTAAGTATGAATTTTTATTTGGCATTTTTAAGTTTAGTTTTGTAATTAAAATAATTATTTACATTGCTTAAAACTAATTGTATTTATAAATAATGAAGATATTTGTAATAGAAGCAAATAGAATTTCTAGATTTTCCTTGAAAAAAAAACTGCAAAAAAAACAAGGAAAAACTGTTTGTTTTCAAGGAACATAGTTCCTTGAAAAAAAAACAGTACATAAACGGGTTGAGAGACCCGTGTATTGGTTCATACCGGGGTAATTATATTAATTAAAATGCAAAATTTAATAAGATGAATATTTAAAGTAAATAAAGTTCTGGTATTAGAAGCAAACAGCACAAATTAAATACATAAAAACCAGAGCATATGACCGCTAATATCACGTGTACAATAGCGTTCTCTAAATTATCTTTACATATTTTTTAAAGGACAGTGATAGGAACCGCAATTAAGCGGATTGGGCGATCAATCACACAGCCAGGCAGTCAAAGTTTGATTCAGTGTTAAATGATTGATTCTAGACCATGTTAAACATGATTGGGTGATAATCCTTGGCTCGAAACGACACCAGATCTCATAGAATGCGATTATTTTTTGAGACTATTTGAGGAGTAAGATATTATTCAATGATCCATTTCTACGAGAAATAAAAAAACTCTAATGTGGACATCACATACTACTTCCTTCTACGCCTATTAAATTATATGTACACATTTTTTTTTGCACTTCATTTAAACTAATTTCATTTGAAAGAGAGAAAATGATAAGTATAAAGAGGAATAAAACGTTAAGACCAAGGAAAGAATAAAAAGATTAAGAAAGGATGGTGAATATAAAAAGACAGAAAGTTAATAAACTTGAGAACGTGTACACAAATTAAGATCAGAAGAATTACATCAAACCAAAGAGCGATTAAACAATTGCAACAAAAAAAAAATAAACGAAATGATGATCAAATCCGACTTAGGGAGAGTATTGTCCGATAATATCAGAGGAATAATGAACTAAAACAATTTTTTGCAATTTATTAAAGATCGAACATGTATGCCTCAGTGTATATGTTGTTCTTGTGAGGGTCTATTTTTCAGTCACTCTGTAGTTAACTTTAATGTAGTTAAAATTAAAAAGGAATTCTAGAATAAATAAATAAAATTAAACTGAAACTAAATTAGAAAATCCAAAAATAATATGATTACAAATAACAATTTTCAATTAATTCTAAATAATCAGACGTTTCACCAAATCTATTGCATTTACACATACACACATATCTATTAAATTACATATACACATTTTTTAAAGTACATAAAATTTTATTCCACTAATAACTTCTGATTTTTTTTCATATATATATATAATTATTATTTTAAAATTGTTATATATATATATATATAAAATTGTTATTATTTATTGTAAAAATTGTTTTACCATCACCGGTTGATAATTATTAATAAATCAATATATTTAAATTTTAAAAATAATTTTAAAAAAAGGAAATGAAATCGGATTCGAACCGTTGTGCCTTCCCTTGTAAGATCTAAGTATTTCATTAATTAAAATTTATTTGAGTATAATTCTGGAACCAATGAAAATAAATACAACTTATGATATATCGTTGAAAAACTCTCAATGAGGGGTTACTACGGCAGTTAAGAAAAAGTCCAAAATCCAGTTTTTTCGATTTTGAGTTTTTTGGACACTTGGTTCAGTCGATTGCAATCAAAAGGGGAGGTGTACAACTAGATGTTAACAGTTCTAAATCCAAAATTTCAACATTCTACGGCAAATCGTTTTTGAATTATGCGAGATACATACCTATGCACGCCGAAACTAGTCAAAATTTTTTCAGGGATAGTCAAAATGGATACATCCGTTGAAATCTGAAAACCGACATCTTTTCTATGATTACAATACTTCCTTGTACGATGTACAAGGAAGCAAAAATTCAAAGAAAAGATTCGGCATAAAGTCAACTGCAAGCAAAAATTCAAAGAAAAGATTCGGCATAAAGTCAACTGAAATTCCTATAGATATATTACGTTGTGTGAAGAAAGTACAAGGAAGTATCGTAATCGGCAAAAAATTTCGGTTTTCAGATTTCAACGGAAATATCCATTTTGACCATCCCTGAATTCATTTTGACTAGAATCGGCGTGACGTTTCTACGTATGTACGTGTCCCCCATAACCCAAAAATAATTAGCGGTAGAATGTTGAAATTTTGGATTTATGATTGTTGTAAATCTAGTTGTGCAATAGACAGAACCAAAAGTGTCCAGAAAAGCCCAAAATCACAAAACAATTTGGATTTTGGACTTTTTCTTAACTGCAGTAATAATCCCTCTTTAAGAGCTTTTCAACGATATGTCGTAAGTGGTACTTATTTTCATTGGTTCCAGAGTTATAGGCAAATAAAATTTTAATTAATGAAATATTTACAAGAGTACACATCGGGTTGAATCAGATTTCATGTCTTTTTTTTAATTTAAATATATTTATTGATTTATTAATAATTATTAACCTCTGATTGTAAAAAAAAATGTTACATTAAATAATAATTTGATAATATTAATAAAAATAAATAAAATAAAAAATCAGAAATTATTAATGAAATAAACTTGTATGTACTTTTAAAAATGTTTATATGTAATTTAATAGGCATAAAAGAAAACCATGCAGTGTCCACATCACATTTGGTGAAACATCCGATTATTTAATATTAATTGAAAATTATTATTTAGAAGTATTATTTTTATTTATGTATTTGTTCCAGTGTACTTGACAATAAATATTGCTATAAAATTTAGTCATCTTCTCTTGTTTTCATTTTGCTGATGGTTACATCATAACAATTTAAAAAACAAAGTATTAGATACATATAAGACTTACATTTATTTAAAGAGAAATAAAGAGCTAACTTAATATTTCATGTAAGATTTTTGAATTAATTACTGTATAAATATTTGATGTTATTAAAAACTAACATTTTAGCACTTTTAATTATCCACTTTGTTAAAGGATTTCAGGATCGTATCTTACTTTCAAATGAAATAAATTCAAATGAAGTGCAATAAAAAATATGTAAATGTAGTTTAATAAGCGTACAAGGAAGTCATATAGTGTCCACATTAGACTTTTTAATTTAAGTGGGTTTCCTAGTTTTTAACTCTGAGGATTTTATTTTAGAGATGTTACTCTTGTGTGATTATAATTTGTTTTCCTTTTTTTTTAAGGATGAGGAATATACTAAGGATCATATAAATTTAAAAAAAAAAGCATGAATCTCTGCATCAGTAATCATAAGACTAATAGTAACAGCTTTTATAGGTTATGTATTACCTTGAGGACAAATATCAGCAAAAGTAATTACAAATTTAATTTCAGCCTTCAATATGTACAATGAATTTGAGGGGGGTTTATAGTAGACAACCCAAAAAGAGTCAACTAAAAATTAATGTTCAAACTTTACACGTATTATGTAAATTAATTTATTTTACATGTATTAAATACTCCTAACTAAATGAAGATTAAACTTTTGTAATTAAAAATATATTGAAAAAGTTTGTAAAAAAATATTGTGTAAACAATAAAATATATCAACACATGAATAAAATTAGTCTGTTTTGCATTTGACTGTACTAAATATACCAAAGTATTGCCACTTCTTACTACATTTTATCAAAACCACCATTAAAATTAAATTTCCATCTTTAATTTTTTTTTCCTATTCATTGCAAATTTAATACATATTCAGTGCAATATAGGAGAAAAAAATAAAAAGCTACTTTTTACAAAAATACAGATATTGTGCATTAATTTTTTAACTTTTAATAAAAGAATATCTTTACTTGGAAAGTAAAAAAAAAAAGTTACAAGATTAAAAAAAGTAAGAAGTTCATATTATTTTTTAAGCTTCAGGACCATGTTTAAGTATTCCTTCATAGGATGAGATAAATGACAATTTTGTAGCATATGAAAAATGCCATGCCTGACAGGACTCGAACCTGATGAAGATTTTTTGTAATGAATTTTTTAGACTCTGATGATTAAATAAAGTTTAAAGACTATCAAAAGGGTGGATATTATGGACAATAACATAGATTATCAATTCTCAAAGTTTTTTACCCACCACCCACATTCAGAATCAAAACTTTTCTAGCACCCCAAAACTTATAAACTTAAAATCTGTTAAAAATAATAATTTCAGTTGCTGCTTTTAAGATACACTCTTAAATTAGCAACTGCAATTATAATTTTTAAACATGGGATAATCCTATTTCTGAGTTGAAACTTACATTTTAAATGAGGGCAATAAACATATATTTCAAATTTTAAAAACTTTCTTCTCTCTTTTAAACTAACAAAACCCTTCCTATAACTTCTGCCCTTACTCTTAACATAGATTTAGTTGGTCCAATGTTTTTATTAAAAGAAACTTATGATCGAATGTAAGAGACATGGGTTTCGGATGAAAATGCCTGATCCTAATAAGGAAAGGGAATGTATATGGATTTGGGGGGAATTATTCTTCCATTCTTTGTGTACCGTATACAGTTTATGCTGATTTTAAGTATTTTATAGTACCAATTGACACCACAACTCTGAAACCAAATAACTGTTTCGCAAATAAGTTGGACTTTCAGTTGTAACCTTCTGGTTACTGCTACGTAATCATCGATTAAAAAGGGGGAAATTTGTAGCGGGCCATTGAGCTACGAATACTGTAGAAAAGGTTGTGGAAGAATCGCTATATGAGCATCTAGATGATGCTAGACACTAAATGATGCAGAGTAGTCAATTACATAAAACTATGACCACAGAGAAACAGTTGCAACATGGCACTAGAGGACAAATTATCCTTTAAACAGGCTACATAATCCTTCTTGTGTAATCACCAGCTGTGTGATGATTGGCTGCATCATCGTTTGCATACAACCGTTCAATACCTCGGTGCCTATCTTAATTAATGTAACTCGAACTGCAAATGAATAGAGCACATACCTATATTTTCAACAACCTTTGTGGTTAGTCCACCGTATTGTATAGGCTGTTGGAAAATACAAAGACATCAAACATCTTAAATTAGAATGTATTGCAAATACAACTGAGCGATTCCAATCGTTATCAATAGATCATTTGTGATTCTTGTACTCTTTTCAATTTTTGTCATCATTCCCTCGACAAATTTGTCAAAAATCTTGTAAAAGACTGTATTGATAATGACAACGTATATAAAATAATTTCATAAATATACAAAGAACAAAATAAACGAGACCTACTGATATGAAAAGATGTTTATCCATTGAGTATATAACGGACAAACGTAAATTCGACGAAACATTCCTACCTTCATGAAACGCATTCTTCAGCATACGTTCTAAAGAAATATCTCTCAACAAGACAACGACCACGCCCAACACGTTTGGAAATTTTTCCCAACCGTACTTTAGGAGAGTAACATGATCTCTACCTTCTATGAGATGTCTTTGAGAGTTTCCGTGATACGTCTATGAATTTCTACGGATTAGACTCGTTCCCCTTCTTCTCAACCTACCTCCCCCTTATTTTATTTGGAACACAATGTTTAAATGCATATTAAAATGCAGGAGGCTAGGTACAAGTTTAAACTGTTGAACATCGCTTGAGAACGTACGCAATAGAATTGAATTTAAACTTGTTACTGAGGAACAAAAATTTGACAAGGTGATAGCTAAACCAAGGGTAAAAGATTGGTATCAATCTTGATGTAGTTGGGGTTAATTTGGGGAAGACTGATGTACGTATTAATGTAAGACCAATGTACATTAGGTTTTCAGTAAATGATCAAGTAGAATTTCATTATGATTACATAACAAAAAGGGGTGATCATATTATTCAACTGTTGACTGGATACTGACAGCCTAATATATTTTATTCAAACCGATAATGTTTACAACAAACATTACATAGATTAGAAATGGATATTCAAGAATGGATATAGATCAATTTGATACTTCCCAATTACCCCAATGACCATCCGTGTTTTATTTTGACTAATAAAAAGAGACTTGGTAAATTCAAGGATGAAATGAATGATAAACGATTCGTGAATTTGTAGGGCTGCGTGCTAAGATGCATAGCATTCTCGATTTCTATAGGAACGAAAAGAAAGTAGGAAAAGATGTCCCTAGGGTATCTATTTATTGTAAGCCCATCGGGCTGGTCTAGCGGTTTGCGACTTCGCAAATCAGCTGATTTCAAAGTCGAGATTTCTAAGATTCAAATCCTAGTAAAGGTAATTATTTTTATACGGATTTGAATATTAGATTGTGGATACCAGTGTTCTTTGGTGGTTGGGTTTCAATTAACCACCCTCTCAGGAGGGGTCGACCTGAGAAGATTACACTTCATACATATCATCCTCATTCATCCTCTTTAGGTAATACCTTACGGTAGTTCCGGAGGCTAAACAGAAAAAGAAAACGGGTATTTATTGCAAAAGATCTTTGGCATGAACTTTACAAACAATGATTCTCTATCAATGTCATTATCTCTACCGGTGCACATTTATAATTAATAACCGAATCTTTACCATTCGTCGTTCCAAAACGCCGTTATCTGCTTACGAAAAACGATACATGTTAAAAAAAAAAAATAAGACGGACACCTTACCATACGGACATTAGTGTTTAAAACGAACGACGGAAAGTGATGATGAAAATTTGAGATCAAACATTAGACTTAATAAGCCGCACAAACTTGAGCATCATTATTTGTAAATAAGAATTAGATATGTTTGTAAAACCTGTGTATTTAAATATTAGGATTGTATTTTATAATCGTAGAATTTGTATGAATAAAATATTGTATATATAAATAGATTAGTAGTATTTTGTATATTAATTAGATAAAAATGTGTTGTTTCTTTCAAATTTTATTATTTTTCAAGCTATCCTTAAATAATACTGCATAATACATACAATTATCATTTACGTTAAAGATGAGCGAAAGGAAGGATATTGTCCGTGAGCTTCACAAGCAAATCATACATTATCTCAAGGTTTAGGTGATTTGTATCAAACTGATTTAGCGGAGATGATACCATCTGTAAATATTAATTGAGGTTTTAAGTATATAATGAAAGTAATATAATGTTTTACGAAATTCGCATACGCGAAATCGTTAAAAAGTAAAACGGCTAAAGAAATCATCAAAGTTCTCAAGCCTATTTTTAAAAACGAAGATGAAATATTTTCAAATAGATGATAGTAAAGAATGGTTCAATTCTAGGGTTGAATCTCTTATGACCAAATATAGTATTAACCATTACTCCACTTACAGTCATAGAAAATCTTCTGTAGTAGAACGCTTTAATAGAACTCTGAAGAACAAGATGTGGCGTAAGTTTACTGAATGTAGTAATTACAAATGGGTTGATATTTTAGATGAACAATCAAAGAGTATAACAATTCGTATCATAAAAAGTAAGTTTCAAACCGATTCACAAAGAAGAACGAAGGTGAGTTTAAGTACACAGAGAAGTTGCAAGAGTACAAAAAAAATGTTTAAGATGGTGACAAAGTGAGGATAAGTAAGTATAAAACTATGTTTGCCAAGATGCTTACCGAATTGGACTAACGAGATGTTCACTGTACACGCCTTGAAACCTAAAATCCTCGTCACATGCATACAGATTAACATATATACATCTGTATTCTGAGATGATATCCTGAAAAATTAAATATTATCTTCATTATTTTTTAAAGATTGATATCAGTTTTATATGAAAAAGAAAATTTTAAATGAGTAGTTCCCGTATCGAAAATAACTGTTGATAATAAATAGTCTAAGTAAAGTTAGATATGGGAAGAGTTTTTGTATGAAACCTTCGGTGCTACAGGAAGGCGCAGGGATCACGCTTCCACTAATCGGTTAATTTGATAGTTGAAGGTTATAAGTTATGGTAGATGGTCGTGGTTGGAAGAGGCCATACGACGTAAAGTTATACGATAGTAAGTTGTGTAAATACATTGATGGAAAGGTCTACTGAGGCATTTGCATCGTTGGCATCCTAACAGAGGCCATACTGATGATTGCGATGTGTTATCAGGGCTAGAAAAGACAACCTCCGTATAGCGTATCAGAGCTAAGAATGAGAAGATGGTGTAATGACTGAAATCGTCACATAGCTGGTGTCATTCCCTGCGGGGATCATGACATGAAAGATGCTTCTCCAGTATTAGCATGGTTTCCGCGAAGGTAAATTAACTATGACTAATCTTAGTGACATGTTAATATTTGCTGCTCCAGAAGTTAAATCTCATAAACAAGTTGATGTTGTTTATTATTTTGCCTTTCATAAGTCATTAAACCGTGCTTCATGATCTACTTCTGTTGAAGCTTAGCCGTCTCGGTGTACTGCAGCAATGTTGATGTGATTGGGGACAAACCTTGTCTGTGAGTTCAAGCCTGTTTCTAGGTGCCTCAGAAATCTAACCTTAGTCCTTTGTTATTTATTTTGTTAATAGATAATATTGGTCTGGATATTTCTTCTAAGGAATTATCATATGCCATTGATCTTAAAATCATGGCTAGGGTTAAAAGTTATTCTGATCATGAGGTTCTGCAATCTGATATTGATGTAATTCATAAATAATCAGTTGATAACAGATCTCTTAATTTTGGCAAAACAGGTCTTGCAACTTATTCTAGGAAAACACTTGTAATGAAATAAACTTACAGGATTGGTTAGAACTCTATATTATAAGAGTTAAATATAGTATATTTCTGATCTTGAAGTTATTTAGAAGTTGAAGTTATTTCTGATCTTGGGTTTACTTTGATTATTTATTTATGATAAGCTGTTCTTTGCATCCTTGGTTTTGTTTCCTGCATCCTTTTTGATTTTCTGTGAGAATGTTGTTTCATGTTAGATTTTGTTTTATCTTGCAGATTGTTGCAATGATGATCTTGTTTAGGGTTGCAAGCAGGTTGATAGTTTGATGGGCAATAGATTGATCAGTTGATAGTTTGATGGGTTTTTTGTATTTGATGTATGTTATGCCTTGGGTGAGGAATTTGGTCTGTGGCTGAAGTAAAATTTTACTTCAGAAGAAATTGTTCATTTCCTTTCTTTCATTGGATTCATTGTTCCAACAGAGCCTTATGGCATGAAAGGATAATTTTTGTTTGATTGACTGCTGTAGATTTCTGGAAATGTTTGTTGGGGTGTTTGGATTTGAGATTATTCAAGCGTTTGTAATATATTTTGAGGTATTACTAATTGCAAATTGGATGAAATACCCTAAATCTTTTCTGCTGATATTGAGTCTATCTATTTTAAATTTGTTTTTTCCACCTGTGTTTTGGTTTTATGCTCTTATATTTCTTGGTCTTTGGGGTGGTTTCTGTTTGTTATGTATGGATGCAGTTATCACTGCTGCATATATTATTCTGTGGATGTGTTCTGTGGTGCTTAAATGTGTTATTTACTGAGTTATATGTATGTTGATTGAGTTTAGTATTTTTTGTGTGTTCTGCTTAAAGATTAATCTGGGATGGAGTTTTTTAGCATGGGGCTGGTGCCCTAGCCATTAGGTCAGTTGTAATTCCATGAGACTGCTAGTGTGAGAGGTGATTGAGAGTGGTATTGTAATTACATTGTGGAAGGTAGCGGGTGGGTAGTAGTTATGTCTGCAGTGACCTTTTGGGAAACATTTTTTTCTTTTTTGTGTGTTGTTGAGTGGTTTGAACTTGAAATGTTGTAAGGCAGTTGTACTTTATGATTTCTCTCTCCTGGTCAACTAGCACATTACAGCTTTATTCATGTCATGCATTCATTGTTGTAATGGAGGCTGTCTTCATCTGTCAACATGGTGGTTGCCAGGTGTTCTGGCAAAACATCCGTAGCTGGGTTTGGTGGTCGGTTGATGTGGTTGTGTGTTTTGCCATGCTTGCTGTCAGTTTGGTGAGTTCAAGTGGCGTACTCTAAGCCATAGTTAGTTATTTTGGTTATTTGAATCATTCGTACTCTCGAATATCTAGGGAAAAGATGGTTCGGCCTACGCAGAGGCTAGAAGTAAGGTTACATTTAAACAGAGAGTCGCTCGGTACCCTAAGTTCCACAGTAAAGATACACATTGACATCTGTAAAAGCATCCTCTCAAACTGTATGTCACACCTTAAGAATGAAGTCATCCCATTAGTATTTCTCCCTGTCTGTCTTAAATGGCAGGGAGAGCGACTAGATAATTATTGTTGTTATATTATGTTTTTGATAAACGCATGCTGATCTTACAATCAGACAAAATCATTTCTACAAACGGAGACGAAATTCCTTTTGAGATTTAAACCATTCCTACGGAAGTTGTTTCAAATTTTATTCTATATTTTTCTCTAAATTGCATAATGACAAAATAAATCACTAAAATTTCCCCCCTCAAAAAAATTGTAAACCCCATTAAAAATATATTTTCAACCAAAGTTATAGAAAACTTAACTGCTTCTATAATTTTATTTTCCCCCAGAGTTCCTTTAATTTAATATACACGAAATGACGTCATAAAGTAAGTTTTCTAAGTAGTGCCCAGAAGACTTTCTTTTTTTTTTTTTTGTACAATTGCTGTATAGTATTTAGATACCACACACTACGAACGAATCTTTAAGCGGTAATTGCTTCAGAGAATAAGCAATAATGTTAGCCGTGAAGAGGTGTGACCTAACCACAATGTGTTTGTCTATTTGAAGTAAAAGTACTGGTATTTTTTTGAGTTGATTTAATTTCCTTAGTAGGTAATATGCAGGAAGATAGTTTTCCTGCTGCTGAGAGAATAATAACTGATATTGAAACTGTTTTCAAAAAAGATCCTAAACTGTAAGTAATTAGAGGTTATAGTTATGTGTACGTTGTATTTTTTGCTAGATATTGCAATAAATCATCATTACTTGTTTCAAACCGTTTCTTCGCGATGTTGATACATAATTTATTGTAAATTGTTAAAAGAAAAGCATTTAAAACGACTGTTTTTGGGTGTATTTAATTTGTTCTACCTTACGACTTTGTTTACTATCAAACACTTTTATGCGAAACATAATGCTGTGAATATCTTATAAAAGCTTAAATTTACATTCATTTTATATCTTTATTTGGCTTTATAACGTATGTGCGCATATATGTATATATATATTTGTTGTTTAGTCTCTTATTCTTAAATAATAAAGAGTTAATTTTGAATATTGTTACCTTCTCCACCATGTAGTAAGTTATTTAATAGAATCGTAACGTGAAGTACTGTATAATATTAGTTTGCCTTACAGAAGGAACTGGTTGGGGTAATATACCAGCCCATAGGTGCAACTGTATTTCTCATTCATTTTTCCTAGTTGGTGCATAAAGATAAGAAGTTCATTCAAATTTGCCTTAATGTTAATAATATAATGATAATATATATATATATATATTATTATAATAATAATATATAATGTAAATATAATATATTATAATAATAATAATGTGCCATTGTGCTGTAACTGCCTGTGCTTTAATACAGATATCACAAAAAAAATTCTAATCTTCAGTTATAGTTTAATGGCTGACGTTTTAAGAGCTTCTTGTTTTAGGCAAATGCAGTCAGTACCACAAAAATGTTCCAGTCAAATGTTTTAGCCAAGCCTTATTCCACACTTAGTAATGATTCTGTAGTTACTGAAGTGAAACCATTCTTCTTACCATGTTGTGACCCATCATATGATTATCATATTAAAATATCTACCAAAATATATAATGATAAAACTTGAAATACATTTCTATTATTAAAGTGTGGCCTTCATATGCAGTACATGTTATTTTAGCTCATAAATCAGCATGAAGTACTTTTAAATGATGAAAAATTCATTTTAAAAAACTTCTTCCTAAATTGCTAGGCATCTAAATCCTACATTAAATTATTAAAATATGTTATTTAAAAATAATTGTTAAGGAAGTTGTATCAACTTAAGCACTAATGGTACTTAAATATTAAATAATTGTATTTAATAAGGTTACCCTGATTTGAAAACGTGCCCCAAGTATTTCCTTGATAAGTAAGAGCTTGATTTTCTCTGAAACTATCAGTATCCAGTTTATATTTAAATATATAGTTTAATTTTGTTATATGAGTTTTGTTTTGGTATACAAAGTTTTGTTTTTTCATACCTTTAAACCTTGAAAAATTTGCAGACTAAATAAATAATGATCTTAAACATGTTATGAGCCAAAAAAAAAGCCAGTATAATGTTGGGGAAGCTGTAGTAATAAAAAACTAGAATGCCAGTGTAGTTTTAAAAAGTTTAAATTATTACCTAGTCATATTATTGATATGGGAACAACATATAACCTGCCACATCAATTAATCTAAGAGCATGCATTCTGGGAGTGTATGGAAAGTCTAGTATTAAATCCATTAGCACCTTAAATAATTGACATGTTTAAATATTGAATACAGCTAGAGATTACTTAATATGGAAATGCTGCAAAGAATGACAATTGAACTGCATAACAGATTTACTTACATCAAACTGGTAATCATCTGAAGGACGTTAATCATAAGAAAGAGGATGTTGGCAATGTAATTTAAGTGCTTTTATGTATAAAATTTTTTGATATGTTTGAAAATTAAAGAATTTATACTGTTTATTAGTTGGATGCCATAGCCATAACAGTTGTAGATGATCTTTTCCAAAACTAAGTTATTCTCAGAATGGTAAAAAATTTGCGTAATGAACATCCCTGTCAGAATAAAGAAGATTACATTTCCAGTCATAATTTTAACAGAGTTGAACACAAATTTTGCAGATCAGCATAATCAAGCCCACCGAAATTTAAATGAAGTTTGACCTAACAACTGATATCATTATTCAGTTTACCACAATCTGGCCATATTCTTATTCTGAAGAGAAAACATCTGTGACTAGTTCTTCTACCTTAGATGATTTTCATATTCATAGAAAAGAAATTGATAAGTAGTATTTTTTTTTTTTTTTAACCTCCGGAACCACAATTAAGTATATCTTCAGAGGGATGAGATGAATGAATTGTAGCG
>JAAAKQ030129006.1:0-13551 GCA_010016005.3 Zanna intricata | reverse complement strand
AATATTACCTACAACTTAGAATTAAAAAAACACAATTGCACTAAAACTTAAAACTAACATCACATAAATCTTTATAAGATGTACAAATAAAAACGGCAAAATATTCAACACGATACGTGAGGGGTGTAAAGGGCCTCCTCAGGGATTTTAAACATAAATTACGAATACATATGTATTAAATATTATTAAACATATGTATACGTCGCAGGAATGTAAAGACTTGATCCACCACTTGTTTATCGTTGCCCAGGATGCAGCGAAGACTACTAGGCAGTTTAAATCTGCAACGTAAGATAGTGGAAATTAAAAATTATGGTAAGCTATTTTATTTTTATGGTAAAATTCTCCGAACCTTTGGGTAGCACCTCGTACATAATAGTATAGTTAAAATGCAAAGCTCAAGAGGAGCACACTCTCAATATAATGCAGAAAAGAACATGGTTTAATGTGTCATAAAAGTCTACTTTTCCATTTAAGTGGTTAAGATATAACTCTTCAGAAAATTTTTTTCTTTTACAATGTATTTTATAATAGTTAACATTTTGTATAAAATTTCAATTAACTTCTTTAGAATGTCTTCAGTCACAAAATAAATTCAGGAAAAACAGACATTTAACCCAATTCATTAAACTATCCTGCCAGTATATCAATAAAATCTTTTTCAACCTGATAGAACAACTGACACCTTAAAAATAAAGATAAAAAGTCTGTGAAAGATACAAGAAACCTTTTCTATTCAAGTAGTAACTCTGACGTACTACTGCATACTCTCATAAATTCCACATACAAGGGCTGTTTTTTTCCACCTTCGATTGTGCATCTAAGTAAAGAAGAGATAGACAGGAGCCAGGTTTGAATGTTGTGTGATTGTGCCATCCTCCCTCACCACAACCTCTGCCATTGCCATTCCATCACATCTGCCTAAGCCAAGCTACGGGCAATTGAACATGACCACTACTATCGATCATCCTGCCAGTGTGAGTTGCGAAGTGTGATAAGTTTTTATAAGTAGAAGGATGTAGTGCGGCTGAAGTCAATCACAGAATGAGCCTAATGTATCATGAAAACTTTATGAGTGATGATAGTGTACAGGAATAGTGAAGGAAATTAAGAGAAGGGAAAACAGATGTCTGTGATGACGGTAGGCAAGGATGCAAGTCTGTTGCTACTATGTGACTGGTTGAAAGTTTTGATAATTTTGTCAGAGACAAAAAGATGTTTAGGATAAGTAAACTTTCTGCAGAAATCCCAGAAATTTCAAAGTCTTCTCTGTACACAACTGTGACTGAAGAGCTAGGATGCTGGAAAATATGTGTACATTAGATCCCAAACATGTTGAGTGACGATCACAAAACGCAGTGAATGGCATCAGCCTTAATGTTTCTCATGCATTACAATAATGCATGAAATGGCAAAAGAATTTTTAAAGTCTATCGTTACTGGCAATGAGAGTTGAATCAAATGTTAATCCAGAAACCAAAGAACAGTTAAGTATGGACGCACACCTTTTTTTACAAACAAGCTGAAAAAACAGTGGCTAGTTTTTTAGGACCATAAAGGTGTCTTGTTGTTGGACTTTATGTGTCGCCTCCACAGAGCAACTCACAACAAACGAAGAGGCATACTCTCATACGGCATGGTTCTGATCTACGACAATGCACAACTGCACTGTGCCAACATGATACAAGACCTTCTCAAACAGTTCAAAAGGGAGCTTTTCAACCATCCACTGTATAATCCAGACTTAGCACCTAGTGATTTTCACCTCTACCAAAAATTAAAGGCATTATTGGGCAGACAACGAAGAACTTCAGGAGGCTGTCAAGATGTATCTTAGCTCACTGGTGGCAAACTTCTTAGAAATGGCATCAGAAAACTGGTGTCACAGTACACAAATTCCTCAATCCTTTTTGGCAATTATGTAGTAAAATAAGTTAGATACTACTCAGCTTTTAATAATAAAATCATTTTTTATGTCAATGAGTCTCTTTTTTTTATAGTCCATCAGAGGCTGAAAAAAAAACAGCCCTTGTAGTCACTAGTCACAGTCTACAATCTTAGGGACATCTACATAAATAAAGTTTTTAAAATGGATCTGTAAATTTCTAATGCAACCAAATGTAAAATCTATTTGGTTTTCAATATGACAGAAGAGAACATTTCTGCTGCACAGGGATATGAAATGACTGGATATACTGTCTGTAGTTTAAATCTCATAAAGATTAATTGCCCTGAAGATCCTAGTTATGGCAAAGAATTAAGTGACTCAGTTCTGCTAATTCTAGTGTGCTATTGTAATCACAAAAAGCAGTGCTGTTATTATTAATAAATTATAGTAACAAGAGATAATATAGCAGTATTATAATATAGTAGTGTCCCACAATTTAAGTTGCGGTTGCTTCATAGTCTTTATATTCTACAACAATGAATCAAAGATGAGCAAAATTTAAACATAATAACCTGTAATCCCAAAATACCACCTGCACTTTACATTTATTTAATATTCTCCATTAATGACACTTTTTTCGTGCCACTACTGGGACCACAGTCTATAAAAATACAGAAATTCCGAAATTATTAACATAATAAAATAAAGACTTACCAATATTTTCAGATTAAATAGATTTCCTAATTCTTCAGGTAAATTTTCTAAATAATTTCTCTGTAACCTCAGTTCCACCAAGTTTTTTAAATCGCATACATTTTTTGGCAAATAATTTAAACCATTATCATTTACAGATAACACTCTCAGTTCCTGAAACCTTCCTATTTCATCAGATATTTTTGTTAAGGAATTATTATTTATCTGAAAAATATAAAAGAAATAACAAAACTGATTTTCTACAGAAAAAGGCGATTACAAATGGAACTATAACCATTTGAAAATTACATGCTAATACAATGGATAAATTAAATGTAGCTTTTAATGAAATCTTTTCTTTGAACCATATGTTTCTCAAGTATTCATAAGAAATATTCAATAAATTGGAACAAATCATGACAGCAAAAAGCATAGAACGTTTGCTCTTAAAAAATAGGCTTAAACAGAGCATTATTAATCAAACAACCTTCTGTTGCAAAAATATTTAACTCAAATCTTTACCTTAGCTGTAGAATTTACTCACAAAGATTAATTTATTTACTTCAAAAATAAAATCGCTAAATCAAAATGTTAACAGACAAAGCAGAATGGCCAAATATTATATGAAAAATTAATAACAAATTTATTTTGTATGATTTTGCTTTCTACTGAAAAGCAAATAGAAAATTTTAGCATAATTACTTAGAAGTAAATATTATTACATTTATCATTTATTTTAATATTCTACTATACATCTATTTTAATATGATGATTTAATATTATCATTTATTTTGACACACTAGTCGAAGATACACATCCATTCTGAAAGATACTTACAACTTCTAGTGATGTAAGATAATAATAAAAGTCAGTATGAGAATGATCATTTTACACACAACAGAGAAAATTGCCAGCAACCAACCAAAACTGTCTGGATAAATACAGTTTCTATATTTTTACATTCTTATAATATAGAAAAAAAATATTAAAAAAATATTTATTACCATTTAATTCTTACGTTAATAACAGTTGTGCATTACATTTTTTTGTCATTCTATACACTGCAGAGGATTTGTTGTGAAGCAAATTATAGTGTTGCTGCTAGCATCGGTTAGACTAGCCCAGGATTTGAATCTCCTTAGAAAAAATATTCCACACAAAAAATGGATTATGAAATTATAGATGAATTTATAAAAAGAAATTATTCAGTAATCGGTTAAGGATTTCTATGACAGCAGTGATTACCCCACGACTAACAAAATAACAAGTGATAAAAACAGACTTAGGTGGCTCTAAGATCTACATATTAGTAATTTTAAAAAATTCTTGGGTTTAAATATCAAAGATACAATGATTCTAAAAAAATTCTATTAGAAATTACATATAACAGAATTCTACTGTAGTAGCAGTCTTCAGGTTCCAGTTAGATTAGAATTGCAATTTTTAAAATGAAGGATGTCAGGAAATTATTCAAGACACTAAAACTAATGACTAGAAAACTAGAAGAACGTGCTAAATATTTGGAAAATTATAATTAAGATTTTATCAGATATAGAAAGATTTTTTATCAGAGAAAGGTTTAGCAGATGGAACTATACAAATACATTTTTTATGAATTTATGTGATAATAGTCATATGACCAAATTGACAAGGGTAAGCTGTGAAAAGTGGTGTGTTGGGCTACACGTATTTTATCTTGTTATCTTTATAATAATCAAAATACGTTTCCTTATATGCTTTATTTCTTATTCTAACGATACAATTTTTTTTTCTATAGAGAAATTAAAGTACTGTTTTTTTTTTTTTAATTAAATAGCTACTTAGCTATACATATACAAGGCCCTTTAAACTTTCATTGAAATACAAAAATTTTTATTAAACTTATTATTTCATATTAATAAACAGTATTTAAATTATTAAGAAGCTTTCAATATGATAATATTCAACAAAATAAATAAAAAATAAGTCAACTAATATAAATCAAAATGCAGTAAATAAATAACATAACAGTAAATAATATAACATGTAGCAACAATGTATCATTTGTAAAAATGAACATCATTTAAAGAATCATAAAAGACATCAAAGTAAAACTAAATTAAAAGATAATAAAACTAAATTAAACATAACAACTGTCAATACTTACATATAACTCTTTCAGGGAATAAAATATAGTTCCTTTAGGACAAAATTGTTTTAAACAATTGTGACTTAAATCTAAAGACTCCAGGTTTTTATAAGTCCACCAAGGTTGTGCTTCTTTATCATCAAACCTAAAACTAAGGGTCTTTTTTTCTTCTTCTGTCAAAATTTCAATCGACCATACAATATCAGGTACTGAAAAGTAAAAGAATACAAACTACGATTAAGATATGACATTCACATACTTTTTTAACAAAATCTGAAAACGCAGGCAGAAAGATTAGACATCCAAGCAGTAAGCACAACTCCAAAACTTGAGATTGAGCACACTCATTTCATTAAATACAACACATATAATCTGATTTAATGTTATTTAAACAAGCTGTAACTTGCAAAAATCAAGAAAAATTTGATCACTAAATATCATGTTAAATTTCAGTAGAGTCAATCAAAATACTGACCTTACATACTCCTTACTGGGAAACAGTTTTTCAAAAGAGATGTTAAAACTTATAATCCACATCCTTATCAATGAACGCTTACTAAAAAGCAACTATTACTCTGCTGGTGAGCTTTGAATTATGTAGCTCTAATGTGTTAATATCTCTAGCAGCATTTTCTCACATTAATTGCTTTTAACTTTATAACAGTGTAAATTTTATGAATTTAAAGGAATTTCATGTTAATTATACTGTGCAAGAATTAAATAGAAGGAAACCAGCTAAACTAGAGTAGGCAGGTAATATTTGTATGGTATACAGAAATAACTATATTAAAAAAAAGCTATTATATTGGTTTAAAAAAGTGGTGTTCCAAGTTATAACAAGTGACATGGCGAAACAAGTTACAATTTTTCAGTGCAAAGCCATAGTTGGAATGAGCAGGAGTATTATCACTCATTTTATTTGTTAGTCAACGCTGTTTAGTTGCAACTGAATAATGCTCGAGAATATATCATGTATTTGTGGTAAAAACAATTTATAAAAACAGTGATTGTAATAGTGTAATGAGAATTCAATCATCACTTCCAACTTTGGCATACTGATTCGATTTTATTAGCTTATGCTATAAATGTATATTTTTAAGCTGAAGCACTTTTTGAATACTTTAAATCTTTTACTTTTTAAATATTTTTAAGGTGAATTATTTTTGCTGTACAGATTTTAGCAAAACATAGAAAAAATGAAAATTTCTTGAAAAGACCTTGAAGCCTGATGAAGCCTACTTCTATTTAAAGGGTTATGTAAATAATTAGAACTTACACCATAAAGGCTTTGGAGAATTCTAATCTTATACACCAAAAGGCTGATGCACAGTGAAAATGAGACAGTTTGGTATCTAATATCATTAAAAGGGATTATAAGGCAAATTTAAAAAAAAAGATGGCCATACAATTAATATGATTTAAAAACAATATAAAATTTAAAACAATACAATACAAACAATACAACATTTAAAACAATACTCAGTGATTAAATCAGCAATTATCTAAGCAACTACATGATATGATTTCAGCTGGGCAGAGCTACAGCCGCACAAGAAGTACAAGAATATTGATTACTACTTTATAAGATCTCTTCAGAAATATTCCATTTGTGTTTATAACTTAATTAGATTTTCTAAAACAATACTTCAGAGTTTTTAATCTTAAGTTATTTTATTTCATAAATGTACACAGAAATTTTGTAAATTTCTGGATTTCAAAATGTTTTGTGAATTGTGTTTCGTTATTATTTATAATTATTTTTTCTTTTATTCTTATTAAGTGATTATTAATATTTTTACATTTATTTCTCAGTATCTACAAAAGATGTAAGTTTAACAAGCAAAATAGCCAACTGGATTTATAAAAACCTACCAAATCACATACTTTTTCACAAAAGATCTAATCACACTACATACATATATATATATATATATATAAAATACACGCATGTATGTTATACACATATATGTATATACATATACAAATATGTATGTTGTCAGCATTGTCTTTAAAGCTGAAAACAGTTTTCCAAACAAAAACATTTATTTCATTTTCTACTATACTACAGTCCTGAGATTACTTTAAATTTGTAAGTACAAAATTAGCACAATTCAGAATTCAAAAATGTGCTGAAACAGCGTAATCATAATGTGCTTTGTTCAGAAATTTTATTTTGTTGTAAATTTTTATACAAAAATGTTAAAGTGGATATAAATAGAAAATAATACACAAAAAATACAAATTTTTAATTTTAGTTGCATCTCTATTTTGCTTAATCTCTTTCTTTTTCTTTCTTTTTAGCCTCCGGAACTACCATAAGGTATTGCTTCAGAGGATGATATGAATGAATGTGAATGAAGCGTAGTCTTATACAATCTCAGGGCGACCACTCCTGATTAGTGTGGTTAATTGAAACCCAAACACAAAAGAACACCGGTATCCGTGATCTAGTATTCAAATCCGTATAAAAGTAACTACCTTTACTAGGATTTGAACCTTAGAACTCTCGACTTTGAAATCAGTTGATTTGCGATGTTGAATTAATCAACAGACCAATAGCGATGGGCTATTTTGCTTAATCTGCTCAGTTTTAATAATTTTAATCAAAACAAAAATTATTCTGATGTAACCTAAATTTATTATTTCCATTTAACTGAAAATTACCTAATCACAGACCAGCTGACTGACTGTAATTCAGCTATAATTTTACTGTGTTTATCCTCAATCATAATAATACACAAAAACATACTATTATATTCATATTCTATTGTATTTATACATATATAATTTATTAAACAATTTTTTTGTAATAACCTTTTGAAACATATCCTAGTATTTTCTGAACTCTGATAGTTTGTGCAATCTGACAAAATATGGATTGAAAAATGGCAGTTTCACTTTTCTTGATGAGAAAAGAATATAACATGCGATTGCAGTCTGTGCCATCTATATATAGATGAAACACGATTCCTTGCTATCTTATAAGAATAAAAATGACAGTTTCATTTTGCATAATGAGAAGTATAAATGAATCAATTAATGAATACTTAAAGGCAAAAATAGTTTTTATGTAAAGAAAAAAGCATAACAAAGCGATATTACTGGTTATCAGTTAGTGTATGTTTCTTTAATGAACAAAGTGGCGAACTTTCATTAACCACTGTAAATAATCCCTGTTAGCTTTTCCTGTGGTTTTTTTTTCACTCTTGTGCCTGAGTTTTTGGTAGAGATTCACTACACTCCCAAAAGGGGAGTCTTGAAAATGTATTAAACTGCAGTGTAAAATTGCATGTTATTATTGAATACTTTAAAACTGAACTGCAATTAAACAACATGTACGAAAAAACTGGGTTTGTATATATAAATATAAATAATAAAAAATAAGTCTTGAAAAAAATCATAAATATTCACTAACCACTGGGCTGTTTCAATTACAAAATAACAAAACAGCAAAATAATGTTACTCTAAATAGATGAAAAATCCAATGAAGCTATTGTTTAAAAACATACTGACAACCATGATATTTTATGAACCTAAAAATTATGCATTAATAGAACAAATTGTAATTGGGTTCTTACACCCAAGGAAGAAAAATGTTTGCTACTGTATAAGACAACAAAAAAAGGACAATCTTCAACAGATGAATGTAGGGAAAAAACAGACCCTATAGAATGTGAATTTTTGAATTTTTTTTCAAGTTTTTACACAGCTATTAAATATATTTTCTTTGCACCTGACGCAAAGAATTGTGTTTTAGAGAAGTTTGTGAAATAGCAAATGGTATTCAGTTTTTGTATATTTTTTTTTTTTTCAGATTTGGGATAAACAATTGTTTTTTGGAGGGAGCAGATTTGTATTATTTACCATTTTTTATCATGTTGTTTCTCTTTGTATTCAGGATAAACAACTCTTTTTATGGGCCTATTTTCAAGAATTTTTTTTTTTTTGGGGGGGGGGGGCAAGGGCAGTTTTTTTTTTGGGTGGTTGATTATGAGATTCATTAATACTTTTACAATGAAATTGTTTTTCTGGCAATTGTGATAATACATGAGCCCAAAACAGCTGACTATTACATTGAAGAACTTCATGCATTAAAATATTCAGTGAAAATATATAAACATATGGAGATAGATGTTTCTTGAATATTAAACAAAAAAAAACAAAAATAGCTAATGGTAGAATAAACAAGATGTTACATCCATCAATCAACCAACATTCATACAAAACTGCCCAAATTTGCAAGAAAGAAGGTTGTTGCATCACTTTCAAACCAAAAATTAATATGAAACATAATACCATGAATAGCAAACACTAATAACAACAACCTTTAATAATACTTCAAACTATAATATCAACTAAATACTATACTGAGGAAACTCAGAACACAATTACCCACAAATACAACTATGCAAACAGAAATTTAATCTTTCCACGCCCTCACAGAAACTTATTAGATGTAAACAAAAATATTAATTACATTATGAAAATTTTATAAGATACATAACACATAAAAACCATGGACTTAATTTGCTTAAACAATAAATTTATATCTAAATTTTATAAAAACAATATAAAAATAAAACATGTCATTCATTGAGACTACATACTAAAGTGATTTTATAACAACTTCAAGACATGGTTAATCAACAAAACTGCTACTTTCAAAACCACTAACAAACGAGCCACATAATATAGCTTTGAAAATATCTTTTATAATTATTTTCCATACATTAAAAAAATTTATTAGGTACAAGACTAAAACAGATGAATAACCACAAATTAAGGGATCAAAAAAATTCTACTGCTTATCCACAACATATTGCTATTGGCAGTGCTATCTGTGAATTTCTAGATTTCTGTTTGCTTTTTTAATCTAGAACTTCAATCACACTGAAGCAACTCCAACAACTTATATGTTTCAATGGAAACATAATAAGCAATCAGATAAATAAATTAAAAGTATTAAGTATAATAAATAAATACCTTTAATTAAATACCTATGACTTAATTTTAACACTCCGGTTAGTCGAGCATCATCTATCTCGGACTTAGTCAAGCCATCAGAATCAACATCTTTATCGGTTAATTCGTAAAATAAACATTTAGTATTTACTATACGTTTATCATCTGATAATAACGATGAATAATCACAATCCTCTGGGTGAGTTTGAGTAGAAAATTTTTTTTTTTTCAAAACAAACCTACTTGTTTTAGAACCGGCGCCCTTAGTAATTGCTGAAGGCTGACATGAGGAACCTTTAGTCGAAGATGGCAGTTCATCCATATCCTCCTACTATAAAATACTCGATGCTTAGAAGAAAAGTTTGGACTAATCACAAATAAAATGCCTGTCATAAATTTCACAATATGCGTGATTATTCGATATCATATTTGCTATATTAACCAGATTTTTATAAATTTTTACTCTCCTTGAGCTGATTCTCAACAAATAATTAATTAAGTTTAGCAGAGTAGTTAGGTTAAATATATTACACACACTTATCTACTAGCTCCATTATGATAACCTGTCGCACTGCACAATCATTCGCTGTCTTAAGTTCATCCGTTTTTCAATATACTATCAACAGCAACAGATTTACACGAACCATTATCTACAAATACCTGAACGTACACAAATCATTCGTTTAACCCGCTGATAACGACCCAACCAAAGCTCATTCTATTTTTTGTGAACTAGACAATGCCAACTTGATATCGTATCTGACATTACTTGGTTCACCAAGTAGTTCTCGTAGTTTATAAATACTTTATTAAAAGTTACTGACTCATTTTAAGTTAAATAAAAAATTGTTCAGTAGGAAGTAGGTTTCTTTTTTTTTTTAACCTTCGGAACCACCATTAAGGTATTGCTTCAGAGGATGAAATGAATGACAGTTTTGTAGCGTGTGAAAAATGCCATTCCTGACCAGGATTCGAACTCGGGACCTCCGGATGAAAGGCCGAGACGCTACCACTCACGCCACGGAGCCTGACGTTAAGCCTCTACCTGGCTGAAGCAGTTCATATCAGTACTACAAACTTTAATTTAAATACTATTTGATTAGTATTTAATAATTTTATTTTAAATAACTTATAACTAGGGTTCTAAACTCTTATTTAGAAGCTATTTAAATAGGATTTAACTTTTTTTAAAAATACCTTTCATTATTTAATTTTAATCTTTAAGAGTTTTATTTCTAAAGAAAGTGAATTCATTTCTAAAAGAATCTAATTTTAAGTTTTTAATTTAAGTTAATGGCGACTAGTCGCCCACCCCGTCCACCATTTTCTCATTCTCCCTCGAGGAACTTTCCGGCGGAGGAGATGTTCCCGGAAAAGTGGGAGCCCGGAAGAGGTTTAAGCACAAGCTGTTGGTAGCCGTGAATATTGAGTCCATGAAGCCAGCCACACCCGAGGGCGGTCCAGTCGCCACCATGGAGGGAGGTTGGAGAAGAAATCCCCCCCACAACCTCCGGTCGTGAAACGGAAGAAAATCCCGCCCATAATGTTAGACAGCCACAGGGAGTCACGTAGGGATCTCCCACTACATGCCTTGTGGCGCTTAAAATAACGCCAGCCACCAGGGGCATCAATGACCTGGACAATCTGTTTTACTTAAGATAACAGTGACGTCATTCGTGTCACGAGAGGGTTCCCTCAATGGCAGAGATGCCAAAAGTTCGGCCACTCGTCTAACTATTGCCACAGGGCGCAGCTCTGCGTCAGATGCGGTAAGGACCACTAAACGGCGTCTTGCCTTAAGTCGCGCGAAGAGCCCGCCTCATGCGCGAACTGCAAGGGGCCACCCGACTAATTATACGGGGTGTCCTTATTATAAGGAACAGCTGGCCCGACAAAAGAGCACTCTGAGAAAGTCCGTTGTCACTGACTGGCGTAGCTGGGCGCTGGTTGCCAGTGGGATAGCAAAACCCAGCCCGTTCCAAATCCAAGACTGCCCAACAGGCGACAAAAGAAGCCAAAAATTTGGGAAAACCGCAACGGGTGATCGCCAACTCTCAGCCTGCGGCAAAACCCGCAAGAGCTCCCGAGACTCAGCGCCCACCAAAGGTGACTTCAAAAACACCCAGCCACCCCAGTTGTAAAAAGCCAGAAGCCGCGCCCTCGAAGGAGAGCGCCGGGAACGACTTCCTATCGAGGATGTCAATAAAGGACGTCCTGCCCGACATTTTTCAGTATTGCCCCGCTTGTTGCAGGCGGAATCTATGAGGGACCTATTACAGTCCCTGACTGAATGCCATATGAACTTACTTACCCGGTATTGTTAGGCAAACGTTACGGCTACTGCAGTGAAACGCGAGTTCTGTTGCAGGCAAGACGATGGAGCAATTCCGTCTGGATGATGACTTAAAATTGATGTGATACTGCTAGCAGAAACTCACCACAAGCCGGACAAATAACTGACTCTTCAGAACTACTTCACCTACAAACGACAGAGTAGTGCCACGCAGAACCGCTATCTTAGTCCATAGACGAATCACGCATATGCGGGTCGAGGTCCAAACCGATGTCATGCAACAGATGCTGCATACATGTGCAGCAGCTAGGCACAGTATACAGACTGGTCTCGGCATATAACAGACCGAACTTAGCGGTACCCGGCGCTGACTTGGATGCCGTGCTGGAAAATTGGGATGGGCCCATGATTCTCATGGGCAAATTCAATTCTATGCACACGTCTTAGAGCAGCAACTTAATAAATGCTAATGGTAGATTGTTACACGAAGAGCTGAGGGCCCGCAGACTAGTGTTCACAGGCCCTGAAGTGCCCAACTTCGTGAATGCAAATGGTCGGTCGAGACCAGATATGATCGACATCGCGATTCTGAGGGTGGTACCAATACCGTACGAGATAGAAATGATCGATTACCTCTGATCTGACCATTCTCCGGTTCTACTGCAATAAGACTCAGCAGAGGCCGGGCGAAATCTTCCCCCCCCCCCATCAATACCTGAATGTCAGTGAACTGGAGAATGTTCACTGAGGCTCTCCCACGGGATTTTAGGCTGGTAGTTCCAGAACTTTTGACCACACCGGAGGAAATCGGCGACATGGTCGATGGCGTCACGTCGTCCATAAACGAGGCCCTGTCATACAGCACCACGGAGAAGGCCGTATTGCCTCTCTGTAACGATCTCCCCCCTTGACGATCTCTATCAACCAATGGTAGAGTTTGTCTCAGACTTTTATCAGCATATCTGGAGTAATGGAAGCAACAGCTGCTAGAGTTTTGTGCTCAAACTGGGTAGATCAGTTGATGGAGGAGGCACATACACAAGATACTTCATAAAACTCCAATCACATGGGATCAGATCAAGTCACCTTGGAAGCCACTGTAAACAAGCTCTGTCATCATCGGGTCCACACCAACCGATCCAGTTGCTAGGGAAAACGTCATTCAATCAATCCCGTTCAGAGTTATGCCCGTGAGGAGTTGTACCACCTTGTTGACAAATAAAATTCTGTGGAACATTTTGTAGTTGAGCCAATGTACACAGCATACCCACATAAACAACTCATGTTACGATTGCTCCAGCGAAAAAGAATGGCCCGTAAACTTGCGTCGGGTTATTGTATAGAAAACGTATAATTCTGAAGAATCCTTTTCGCATCTAGTTTATGAGAATTTTTCTGACACCCAGGTGCGGACAGTATAACCCACTGGGGTTGGTCTAGTGGTTAACGCGACATCGCAACTCAGCTGATTTCGAAGTCGAGAATTCTAAGGTTCAAATCCTAGTAGGATAAAAATTTTTATACGGATTTGAATACTAGATCATGGATACCGGTGTTCTTTAGTGGTTGGGTTTCAATTAACCACA
>JAAAKQ030128995.1:0-13552 GCA_010016005.3 Zanna intricata | reverse complement strand
TATAATAATAAGAAAACTTAATTATTACAAATGAAAATTTAGACTAATTTACAAAATTAAAGAAAAATTATTGCCTCAGGTCATATTGATCCGAACAGTACATGTTTATAGTAAATGGGAACAGAATAGCATGGTTAATCTATAAAAATTTGTATATTTAGAATGGATTTAGCTGTTCTAATAAAATTTGGCATATTTTTTTTAATGAATTTTAAAATAGAAGTGATCTTAATTTTCATCTAGTTTTTAATCTTTAGAACTATTTATATTAGGAAGTAATTATTTATTGAGATTTTAATCATTTCATTAATAACATTTCATTTTGAATTTAACGACACCTTTTTTCCATCTGGATGAGAGTTTTGAAATAGCTGAAAATTTAAAATGCTAATGCAAATCTACTCTCAAAATTTATACATAATTTTCTACAATGTTTATCTTCTTCATTGTTTGCTGATATTAGTCAATAGCATTCAAATAGTTGATATATTCCAAATAATATCACCTTAAAAAGTATTTGATAAACAGTTAATGTTATTTTACTATATCTAAGACTATTTATAATTATGGTGTAAAAATACTTTTTTTTTTCTAAGAGTACGAATTAATGTATGCATTTAATACGCAGGTGGGCCATTCAATTTTCGCTGAATAGGACAATTTAAAAATCAGGGAAAAAGTCTTACATTCCTTAATTTACTGAAAGGATCAAGCCATAAAATAATGCTACAACTGATGTTACTCATGGCATTAATATGCGTAAGAAGATATAATTTGATTTTTTTTTTTTTAATAATTAAAAAATATATCTCTTACCTTAGAACACTGAATAGATTTGATGAATATCTGTAATTGATTTCAAGTAGAGGAAGCCCAACAGCAGTAACTCCTTTTAATTAAATTTATTCTGGCTAGCACTCTGTAACAACTGTCAGTTGATAATGATAAATGAATATTTTATACTGTATGAAAAAAATTCCGTGCCTGTCTGGGACTTGAACCTAGAGGCTGAGGATAAAACCCCGAGGTGCTACCACTCCTCCACAGAAATTCGCATAACTGAAGTTATGCAGGTTAATTACAATCAAACATCAAGTTTGTTTACACTTTATTTTTAAATTTATTGCATAGGTACCACAAAAATATTTATTGTAAAGCAATTTTTTTGGATAATTTTGAGAAGGTCATACATACATTATCATAATTTGACTGTATTTGATGATTACTGTGTTTTTACTTGATAATCTCTCATTTTTGTAATGTATATAAGTTTATCTTCTTCATTTGTTAATGTGATCCAAAGAGAAGGGAATTATATACAGACCAAAACTGATATTTTTAATTTTGTTATGCTATCAGTTTTAAATTAGGTAAAATTTATATATATTTTAGTTATGTAAATGACATAAAGATTTATAAAATAGTGGAGTAGTTTAGTGGATCAGCCCCACCAGGCTGGTCTAGTGGTTTACTTGTCATTGCAAATCAGCTGATTTTGAAGTCGAGAGTTCTAAGGTTCAAATCCTAGTGAAAGCAGTTACTTTTAATAGGATTGGAGTATTAGATCATGGGTACCGGTCTTCTTTGGTGGTTGGCTTTCAATTAAATGCACATCTCAGGAACAGTTGACCTGAGACTGTACAAGATTAAACTTCATTTACATTCATACATATTATCCTTATCCATACTCTGAAGTAATCCTTTTGGTGGTTCTGGATGCTAAAAAGAAAAAGAGAGGTTTAGTGGATTATATTAATGTCTAATTTAAAAAAAATTATTAGGTTCCTCCACCATTGCAACCACACAATATAACTCAGCTTCAGCAGTTGGATCATCAACAGTATTACTCACCTTCACATTCAGTAGCTACAAGTGGAGCTACTTTCACATTTCCTACCCAGCCGCTTGACACAACTCAGATTTATCAACAGGTTAGTATTTAAAATAAAAGCTAAGTATGCTAGGGCACATAAATTCTCTTATATTCACAATGTTTGTTTTTAGTTTTGTCTTCCTTAACTTTACAGATTTTATGCTTAAGATTGCTACTATATTGTGCTTTACTTGTACATAACATCGTTTTAGGACTTTGTTAATATAAGGGTCAGTCAAATATAACCAAACTTTTATTTGTATGAATAAAAATAATTATATTTATTGTTCTACTTAAGTCTCAGTTCTTTATATTTTTCTGTAGAGTGTAGGGAGCTTGTGGATCCTTATTTCATAAAGATTTGAAGATCTGTCATGAGTCAGTTGTGCATAAACTTTGCTATTGTGACTAGAATCAGTGTCCTCCCAGTGCCTCCTCCAGTGGACCAAACAAAAAGAAATCACAAATGGATAAATTTGACTGTATAGGTTATGTTCCTAATCTCAGTAAATTTTGCCCATTTTATCCCAATTCCTAATAGGTTTGTTAGGCTTGGCATTGTTGGGAAGGAGAATCACATCTCTGATTGACTAATGGCGCTTTTTGTTCCCGTACACTGCTTTTCACCTTGTCATGAGCTGAAAAATGTATGCAGTGTTCATAGTGCGACATTAGTGGATAAAATCTGTAAGTAATATGCCTTTCCAAACTAAAGAGACTGTTAAGACAAAACTCCTTTGTCTATTAGACTGACCCTCATAGATTGTATACTGCTTTACTGTGACACACAATTTAGAACTTTCTGAATGCCAAAATTCAGTATTTCTTGCTTTAATATATGTACCTCTACTAAAGCCTAGAAAAGCATTTCTACATGTGCTGTAGAAATACTGCCATGCTGCTGCTTCTGTAACAAAGTTACTTTTCTCCTTTAGTTACTGTGGCAGCATAGTATGAAAATTATTCCTGCTGTAGTCATGGTAGCAGGACCAGACTTATTAAGTAAATATAAACAGTTAACTATGTACAGGAAAAAGGATTATAATAACAATGATTCTGTGTAATACTAACAGTTAAAACTTTCATTTCACTTAATGCAGATTGTTATACTGAATTAAATAAATTTGATATAGTGAAAATAAAATAATTTGTTATCCCTTAATTATTAGCTAAAAGTATAGTAGAATTTCTTGAAAGTATCTCTAATAACATTCAAAAAAAAGAAAAAAGAAAAAGTAAATATCCAAACCATTGTTTGTGTTTTTACTTTTTAAATGTATCTGCTTTTATGTTATGTTTTTATTAATTGATTTAAATTAAATATAGTATCATATTAAAACTTATGTACAATACTGATAATTTTTGTTACTCTTTCAGGGTTATCCACCAGGTGGAAATATAAATAATATTAATGTTTCAAGTATGCCACCAACTAGTGGTGCTGGACTACCTCATCTTCACCAACAGCCAACATTCTCCAATATTCAGATGCAACAGGTATGAGAAATTATGATTAAAAACTTTTTAGTATGAACTTTATATCTATTCTTATAAAAGCACCAGATCTTTCATTGAATTTATTATCAGTTTATTTTGAGAAATTGTGTTTCTTTTCAGTACAGACTTGATATTAAGTTTTTTTCACTTTGTTAATTCTGCTCTGTATTTTTTTTTTTTTTTTTTTTTTGTACACAGTTTTGATAACTATTTTCTGGGACAATATCTGTATTAGTGATTCAAATAATATCATTCTCAGTATTGTTTGTTCTACTTCATCTTTTAGCTCCATCTGAAATTTTGCCTTTGAAACTCCTTTCCTTTTCCTTTGTTATTACCTTTTTCTCTAACCATTTGTATTGACATAGAACTTTCTGTTATTTTAATATTCCCTGCACTTCATTGTTCCCAACCGTATTCTGGAACAATTCCAAAATCAAGTCATGTGGCTTATTATGAAGCTGTTATATCATCAGACTCACCCTAAAGGCAGGTACTAGCAACCCATCGGAACAGGTAAAAGAACTATCACACATTCATACAGATGTTCCTGAAAAAATCTGTAGGAAGGAATTTGTATTTTAAAGTAGATTAGAGGTGGCAATGGCTCTAAAACTGGTGGCTCTAAAACTGGTGCCAGTTTTAGAATTATTGCCACCTCTAGTTTTATATTTGTTGCCATGAGCCCAAAATATTGAGATAGTTATTACTATCCAAGCAGTAATATTTTGTTTGCAGTTAATGTCTTCAATCTTGCAGTTAAAGTAAAACTTTAATATTAATTTGATTTGTTCTTAATTTTTTTCTTTTGTAAGGTACATCTTCAATTAGCAATAAGTAGTTCAGCTATACTTTTTTATTTTATTTTAGTGGAATTATATTAAACAAGTAAAGATTGTATATATACTAATGCAACAATCATTAGCTTATAATGTGTTTGCTAAAGAGAAGATAAATGGTTACATATCATAAATTGTCAATAAAAGATGGCTCTCTAATGCTGCCTAAGCTCTGAGTGGTAATTGATAGTTTCATAGGTTAAAGCCATTTTTATAACTATTCAACAACTATAAATAGTAATATGACCAGTCATACTTTAATATTGTGGTTAAAAGTTAGTAATGTTACTAGTGGATGACTGATGGGATACAGAGTTTGAATCCGGTGTGGATGAAAATAGTGCATCACAGTTCTACATTAAAGATCTGTTCATAAAACAACCAAAAATTTTTTATTACACGCAGGAGATATCTAGTGATGTGGTTGCTTTATCTCATTAATCAGTTGTTGGTTGATTATTTCATTAATTTTTCTGTAATTATCATTTGAATGCTACATTTTTAAGTATTAATAGTGATTTTTGTAATGTGTGATTTTCAGGAGCAACAATACAACATAAAATTTTGCGTGAAACGGGAGATAGCTTTCACAGAAATGTTTCAACTCTTGAAACAAGTTGAGACAATGCTCTGGGGTTGCGTGAAATGTTGTGAAAGGTTTTCACACTTTAAAAGTGAATTGTCAGTCAATTGAAGATGACTGTTGACCAGGAAGGCCTTAGACTTAAACTGATGACACTCATGTTCAGAAAATCAATGATCTGGTGCATGCAGATTGTCAATTGACTTCAGAGAACTTGCAGAAGAATTTAGAATTTCAGTTGCATCATGCCATCACTTTTTGATTGAAAAATTGAACATGTAATGAATTGCAGCAAAGTTAGTACCTTGTTTGATGAGCGGATAGCAGAAAGAACATAGAGTGTACATTTATTGGCAACTTCTCTAACAAGCCAATGATGATGAAACCATCATGCAAAGGATCATAACGGGAGATGAAAGCAGGGTTTATGGCGGCACATGGAGACAAAAAAGATATTGAGATAAAAGTTCAGTCAATGGATTGGCAAAGGATATTTCCATGCTCCAAGAAAGGACGTCAGTCTTGATCCAGTGTCAGAGTGATGCTCTCTGTTTTTTTGATTTTAATGGAATTGTACATTTTGAATTCTTGTCTCAGGTGGAATAGTGAACTGTTGTGTACTATCAAGGCATTTTACAATGGTTACATGAAAATATCCACAAAATATCCTCATGGTTCCTTCTCTACCATAATACGTCCTCATACTCATTTTTGTGCTAGAAATCAGATGAATTGATTTTATGAAAATTAAAATCGGTGATGAAATGACGCAGTTTTAAGACTGTTGATGACATTAAAGCAAATTTGTTACCGACCTTAAAAATCATTTCAAATGAAGCTATCCAGGACTCGCTTTGTGAAGTGGAAACACTGGTGGGAAAAGTGCGTGAATAGGGGAGGGGAGTACTGTGAAGGGAACAAGGATCAATAATCTGTAAAATTAATAATAAAGTTGGGTTATTGTCTGAACACATCTGTATAAGCATATAACATCTATATAAGCGTATAACACACTTGTATAAGCATTTCTGTTTGGTAATGTGAATCTCATGTACAAGGTGTGATTGGAAAGTTTTAAGATGACTTGTTATTTTAAAATATGCCGTATTTACAGACTATTGTGATGGATCTCCTTCAGAATAGTCCACTTACTGACTGAACACACCGACTCCAATGGTATTTCCACTTTTGGTAGCATTCCTGAAAAAAAAAAAAAAAATAATTTTCTTTAGGGTGTTAAGAAACCCTCTCTGTGTTTGCCTGAATATCTTCAATTGAGTCAAATTGATTCCCTTTAAGCCAAAATTTCAATTTAAGGAACAGGTAGAAGTTGGTAGGGGCTAAATTAGGAAAGAGGGCCAACAATTCACGATGGAGAACGCATAATGAGCCTAGTGCATTGTGGTGTTGGACAATCAGGTTCTTATCTTCCCAGTATGCAGGCCTTTTCTTCTGCACATTTTCAAGCAAATGCTGGACACTTATATAGTATTCCTGGTTGACTGCTCCCTACTGGCAAATTCATGATGCATATATCTATAGAATTGAAGAAATCCACCAACATTGTCTTCACATTCAAACAACTTTGTTGTGCTTTTTTCAGTCAACAAACTTGGACCCATCCACTTGATTGGTTGTGGAATCATCCTTCCTGATGATTGTGTTGTTGTTTCTGGGTCATACCATATACCCATGGTTTGACTTGTAATTATCCTATGAAACAAATCTGGGGCAGTTTCAGCCTGATTAATCACTTCTGATAGGAATTTAAAATCTCAGAATGAATTTCATGGACACTTGACTCATGTTTAAATCTTCAGTTAAAATTGACAACCGCATAGAAACTTAGAAAATTCAGTTCATTAGCCATCTACCCAATTGTCAGAGTGCACAGTCTACAGTCAGAGTGCACTAAATTGTGAACTTTCACATTGCTTTTGTTTGTTTTTGAAGTGGAAGGCTGGATTTGCTGCTATCTCTTAGAATCTGTTGAATCAGGTAAAAACACTTGACCAGCTCAGTATTTCTAACTGAAAGCTATTTTTTTTAATAAGAAAGTTTGTAAGTTTCCAAAGCTGATTTCCTGGTTTTCAAGCAAAATTTTACAAAACTAGTTGCTGTTTTTTTATCAATTTTCTGAAATCAGTAAACCACTGAGAAATGAAAACACTTCTTCACTCTTCTGGGTGCCCTTCTTTTCTGAACAGAGATGTTGCTTTGATCTTCTCAGGACATTTCCAAGGACAAAACAAACTTTCCCTTCTTCACATCTGTGAGTAAACGTATCCCTTCCTTAGATATCCCCTCTTTAAAACCTTCCAATCACAGCGAGTATTAGTTGCCTTTAAACTTTGCTCAGACTTTGCTCTAAGTATGTTTCCATAAATATCCATTAAAAAAGTGGTGGATGTAATATAATTATTCTTCACTGATATTTAAAATGTACTTTTTCAGATGGAAACTCAGCAACAAGTAATACAACAGTCTCAGCAGCAACAACCAAGAGAAATGGCTGATATGGTTTCTAGTAGTGGTGATGTTATCAACAATGTGATTCACAGTGAATCTACTTCAGTTGTTCATCAATTACAACCAAAACCCCAGCCAATAATTTATACTGATGCATTACATCCTGCATCATCTGTTCCATGTTACCAACAGCAACAGTATACTGTGGCTGGTACTGCTGCTGCAAATGGTATTACACCCACTCATATAGAACAGCAGCAGATAAATGTTGATGATTCTAATAGAAAAATATCAACTGATAGTTTTCATTCTGTTGATTTACAACATTCACAATATGATTCAACAGTGATTACACCACAGCAGATCCCACATCAGGTTCATGATAAGACTCAGATCATGGAAAGTCAGCAGCCACAGTTGTTACCACAACCTCAGACTAGTATAGAAATTCCTGCCATTGTACCATCATGTGATCAACAACAACAGCAATCGACAAAAATTCAACAAACTGTTGTACACATGTCTGCTGATGAATCTCTACAACAACAGGCACAGATGTGGTCTGCAACTGTTCATCAACCTCAGCAACCTTCTGCCACATCACTTTCAGGTCTTGATCAAGTAGTTGTTGATGTTCCAGCTGGCAGTAACCAGAATAGTGTTATTATTGATACTGTAACTGGATCTGTCATCACATCAGGGTTACCAGTTGAACACACTGATCATTCTGATAATACTCCTCAGGTACTTATCTATTTATTTTTAAGAAAATGCTTTACATTAATACTGGTAATTCAGTACTAATTTTGTATACAGTTTTCGATTAGGGAAAGTCAGATGATTTTCCTGTTTTATCCATAAGTAATCATTTAAAAAATAAAAACTGTTAATTTTTGGTCACTATATTGTCATTAGTGGTAGTTTACAAATGATATTAAATAGAGAAAATGAATATTGATTATAAAAATGTTCACTTTCAAATTCTGGAACTTTTTCTTGTATAGGATATTTTGAATTATTGATAGCACTTGTATTTTAAAAAAGCTGAAGGAACTTCTTTAATATTTAATGAAATAAATTTGATTTATGCTGTTGACAAATTTTTGTTAGTAAATTACATTAAAACACTAAAAATTTGATAAAAACAATATTAAATGAAGAAACATGACATATTTTTTTATAATGTGTTTTAGGGGGGAAAAATAGCTCCTAAGGATCCTTTGGGAAACAAGTTTCAAAAATTAAAATGACTGGTTTGTAAAGAATTTCCCACTTGAATTATGTTTAATTTTTCATTTGTGCAACCTGTGGAGTAGTGCACATTGGATATAGTAGAATAACACTTTATGAATATCCAGTCCCTTTTTTATTATTAATCTCTGAATCTCTTTTAACTTTTCATAATAACTTGTGAAGCTATCATTTCAGATTCTAGGAATTCAGATGGTGTAATTCTGTTTTGCTGTCAAAAAAATGCAGTCATCATTGAATCAGTTTTGAATATTTTAGCTTATAAGTGAACCAGTATGCAACCATTGTTTGGACTGTTCCTTGGCTCATAACACAACCTATCTCATCTACAGACATAATTATGTTATATATATATATATATATTAATCTCAATTTTTATTGTAACTGGCTTTTTTAGTCAGTTTATTTATTTATTATTTATTTGTATACTTACAGGACTCAGCTCATCACCTCTGTTAAAATCCTAAAAAGTCATATTTGAATGTTCAGAAATTTTAAACTTTATCATTCACAGTTCTCTAATTTTTAGAAAAAATTCATTTGCAATGATTAACTATTGCCGTGTTCTTTTGTTGTACTTGCGTCTGAGTTTCCATTATCAATCTTTCAGTATTTCATCACCCAGTACTTTACTGACCAGATTGGATTTAAGATAATTGTGAAACAAGAATATAGACTGCTGGTTGCTACAGTAGACAAGCATATTATATTTTAGCTACAGTAGACCAGCATATATTTTCATCACCTTGTGATGAAAATAAACTGATTGCCTTACCTTACCAGTTTATTATAAAAATAGTTTATTATTTTCAATAGCCAGTCAGGTGGAAGTGAGTTTTGAAATATTCCTCATTAATTTTTATTATATCTGCCATGAATCAGCCAAACAATCAGTATTATTAAATAATTCAGGTAATCTGAGGAATACATTAAAAAAATTGAAAAAAAAAATCACTAAAATTAAGTATGATTAAATTAATTGATTATTTTTATGATTCTTAATATATGTTAAGGTTAATTTAATATGAAGTTAAGTTAATTTCATTTGCTTGTTAGTGAAAAACACTAGTCTATAGTAAGTGCAATTCAATCGTTCATCTTATACAATTTCAATGCTAATTATAGCAATATGGCTGATACTAGAATTGCTTAATTGAAAAAACATACTTTTCCATATTATTCTATGATTATAAAGTTCAAGAAATTGTGATTTTTGATTAATTTTATTACAGGACTTACCTGTTGTGATACATAAACCACTAATAGCATTTGCCTCATTACAACGTGAATTAAATGAAGTTGCATTCAGTTTTAAATTTCTTACATACAGCTAACCCACCAGGTTGGTCTAGTGGTTAAACTCGCTGCAAATCAATTGATTTCGAAGATGAGAGTTCTAAGGTCAAGAGTTAGGTAGGCACTTTTATTCGGATTTGAATACTACTAGATCGTGAATACCAGTGTTTTTTGTTGGTTGAGTTTCAATTAACTACACATCTCAAGAATAATTGACCTGAGACTGTACAGTACTACACTTCATTTAAGAAGTGTAATACTTCATTTACATATGAAGTGAAATAATACCTTAGGTTGGTTCTGAAGGCTAAACAGAAAAAGAAAGAGTTATGTACAGCTACTAGTTAAGTGTGAATTTGTGACCATTGTCCATTTTTTTATCTTTTTCTACCTAACAATTTCAAGGTACTATTACTGACATGTTCTAGTTTAATGGGAATTATCAAGTTGTAAAAAACAGTAATGATGGATATCTTGAGTCTTTTTGTTAACAAGATTGTAATACCTTATGACCCTGAGCTATTGTCTAAAAAATCTTAAATTGTATACTAAGAATATTTTGGATGATTTCTATTAAACACAATGGAAATATCGGTTGTAAAATAAATTATTCTTCTTATATTACTATTACTCAATTTAATTATTAATATAATATTTCATAATTATATTTACTTTCATTAGTAATTTCTAAATTTATTAGTAAACAATTTTTTTTTGTTTAAATTTATACGGAAGTGATATTATTTTGTGGCGATTATAACAAAAACCTTCACGTACAGTGCATGCAAAATGCAAGATAGTTAAATGGTAGGTCAAACAGTAGGAATTTTTTATTTTTACAACAAGCAACATTACTACTGAAGGGAAATTTGGTTATTATTATCATCCTAATGGTAGTGGTATTTGGTTGTAGTTTGGTATCATTTCTTGAGCAATATACTTTTTTTTCTATCTTTCCTTTCCAATATTTTTTTTTTAATAAACTGTCTTTTTTTAATTGTAATCAATGAAGATGTTTCCAAATTATTTATTTTTTTAATAATTAATTGAATTTACAAACCAAACAATGAAGCAGACAAAAAAGTAGGCCCAAGTTTTAACTTTTTTTTAAATGTAAATTAAAATTTTATATTGAAATTACTTAATCTTGAATAAGTATATTTTACTGTCAAACTAAACAAAATTAATTTTTATCTTTTGTAAGAAGTTAGTTGCTGTCCATTACGTGGTGATGAATCATATACTGTAATACAAAGTTACTGTACCGCATTATCAATCATTTTCAATTAATGCATTTTCAATATTTTTAGCATGGTTCCTAATTAGAAGCATTCATGATAGTAAATTTATCTTCTTGATATTTCTCAATGGATTCCATTGTATCAGCATTATGACTGCTGTCCCTGTAGCAACTTCTTCTATCCCTATTTCTTCAGTAGGGTTTAATTGCAAATGATTTGGAGACAATCTAAATACTGATTGTCCATGTGCTTCAAACATTTTATCAATTCTGTACCTTAGCATTTTTAATTCTTTAAATTAGATCATACAACTCTGGTTTCAAGTATAAAAACTGAATATTGTGATTACATAACCATTCTTACATTTCAGGTTTTCTTGAATTAGAATATGGAGAGCGGTTTTCTAATTCATTATGGTAAAGGGCATTGTAAAAAACAATTACTGTGTTATCTGGCTGGTTGCCAGTGAAATTTTCTTTGATCCATCTTTTGAAATTTGAGAAATTCATATCATGGTAATCAATTTATATGATTTAAATGTCCCGATTTAAAAATAAGTAAAGAGTTTAAACAAATCCAACTTCATCACCAGCATTAATCAGTCAATTTCCTGTTGAATTTGGTATATGAAATTGCTCACTACTCCTACCCTTTTGTCTAGCCTTTACTTGTATTACAGTAATTTGACTGCACATAAATTATATTCCAATCATCACATCGTTACTGCATTATAAGTTTTAAATAATTAATTCTTTTGTCTTTCAAACTGATAACATCCATAATTTCTAGTCTTCCTCCATTTGAAGTCAAACTTCTTTACAAGAGCGTGAAAAGATGGAGTTGCTTCCTTTGAAATTTATGTCTGCAACTATATTTCTATTAACATTTTATAAGTTAGTCTTACCTTTTCTCATTTATCGTACCTCATTTACCATATCTCATTTTATCGTTCATCAAATTACATCTTGATCAAGTTTATTTACCATCGATTAAGTTTTACTTTTTTTCTATTAATGTTCGGGGTTTAGAATTTGTAATTTTTTGTTGTTTGGGATTCACTTAAAATCCTTCAAACAGATGGTTCACTAATATCAGTTGTAAAAGCAGTTTTTTTTAACTGCAACTGATACTGTCACTGCTTCATTTAACATAAAGAAACTATAAATTACCTTTCTTGTTTGTCCAAATGTCTTTTTGTCTGCCTAATCTGCTTTTAAAGAGAGAAATTTTTATATCAAACCACTTGTAAATTATTCTTATAGATTACAAAACACAATTACGTGATAAAATAGGAAAATTTATATATGTAAATGGAAATGTTTAATGCTTAAATTTTAATAATACTATTCTAATAATTTCATAACTATCATAAAGGGACTTCCTGCTCCACCCCTGTATATTGATTACTGAAAAAACTTACTCATATTAAGTCAAAAATCCAATAATATGTCTACTAAACGGACACATATTTTAAGGCAGATTAACTGTGAACTTTTATCACATTACAAAACACATAAAAGGATGGTAATAACATTTTTCACTAAAATGTTCATTGAAAGAGCTACTATCATGCTATTTTGTACCTAACTGTAGTAGTAATGCCTCAAATTTAATAAAATAAACCTTGAAAATTACCACATAAACAGAGAAAGTAGAAAAAACAATGATAGATGTAATGTTATATCATCCAACATATGTTCTTGGCAGGAAAAGGGCCCTCCTCTTAATACATATTCTAAAAAAGCCACTTTACTCATGTAATCTCTGTAACTGTCAACTATTCTCATTGTTTAATGTTCATTTAAATATGAAATTGGAAATTCACTGTAATAAAATAAAAACTTATACAGGTGATCTCCAATTTATGAATTACGCTAACGATGATCACTTACTATTCCAACCTCTTAAGTTACTAAAAATAAGTTATTGATAGCTTGAACAAAGAAAAATTTATTACTATCTATGTTTACTTTCATTAGTACTGTAACATGTCTTTGTTACCTCCCAGACATACCTTGTCTAATTTTGCATTCCAGTGCTGCTTTAATTATTCTACTTTAGTAGTATTTTATACCAGTAAAGTATTTCTTAGCTTGAATGAAGTTTGATAATGAGATTTTAAAAGCATCAATTTAATTTTCATTTTTGTTTATAAGAAGATACTGTAAGTTACCTTACATACTCCTTATTGCATATTTTATAATCTATTATTTATTTATTTACAGATAGCTGACTCAGAATCTGCTGCTGTAGCTGCTAGTTTGCCTACTGATAATATGTAAGTTTAACACTTTATGTGATAAGTTATTCTAAAAGGTATTTAAACGTTAACATTTTTTATTGAAATAGATTTATAAATGTCAATAATTTTATCTGTTATTAATATTTATTACTAAATTACTGTTTGAGCTGGAGGCGCATTAAATAAAAAAACACCACACTCAATATTAAAAAATGTATAATGAATTTTGTGAACTATAAATTGAATACATAGAGGTTACTA
>JAAAKQ030128984.1:0-13552 GCA_010016005.3 Zanna intricata | reverse complement strand
CATACACAGCATCCTCATTCATCCTCTGAAGTAATACCTTACGGTAGTTCCGGAGGCTAAACAGATAAATAGAGAGAGAGATACAAGCATCAAGTTTCATTCACCTGCTGCATAAGTGGATATGAAAAATACACCACTATATAGTCAATATAACCTCAATTTAAGGTTGTTTGTTGTTAACCTCAAATTGAGTTTAACTTGAGAACAACTCAACCAATCTTCATGAAATTTTCACATGCACAACTTCAAATAAAGCATATCTAAATTTCAATGAAATTGATCAAATAATTTTGGAGATTTTTGAGCCATAAAATTTAATATAATGGCCTATATATATATATATATATACATATATACTCTACATGAAGACACTAAGCTAAAAAAGTAACTATAAAATAAATTGCAATTGAGAAGGTTTTCAATAAATTTATGCACATAATTACATACAAGCTGAATGGTGATGCAGAAAGTTCCTTATTTTTAAAAAATTTCTATCTATTAATATTTATGTGAATTCATTGGCAAAGTTGTATTTTTAAAAATCTTTTAATTTTATTTTTAAAAAATTAGTAAATAGTTTTTTTTAAATGCTTAGACTTTTTTATGGTTACAAGTCACAATTTACTAATAATGAATTAGCTGTTCACCTCTTTATATGAAAATACTTAAAAAGTTTTTTTTAATTTCTTGCTCCTTTATGTGTAGATGATTAACTTTATATAAACTTCAAATTAATTGAGCTTTTTTATAATTATTTGGTGTTTATTTTAATCCACTACAATTAGATCAAAAAGTGCATTCTACGGATTTTTTGATTTGAAATATTTGTTATATTAATTATTAATCAAGATTAAAAACAAATTTTAACTATTAAAAGGGGAAATATAATTTTAAAAACCATAGTGCTGCTGTTTACAAGAATATTTTTTAGTCTGTATGTATATTAAATGCTGTAATCAAAACATGAAAACTTGGATGAATTGCAAGTTATTCAAAAAAGCAAAGAAATTTCCAAGAATAGCAAGCATCCTAAGGGAGGTTACTTAAGAGTAAAACAGATTTTTAACAACTGTCTTTTTTGTTTTAAACACAACTGCTCTTTAAATAGCAAAATTATGGAATTTTTATGTAATGAATTAACAAAAACTTTTTAACGGTTTAAATTTTAAGAAATGTTATAGTAATGGCTATTTTACAGTCAGCTGTATGGCTATTATTTTCATATCAAAAGGTAAAAAAAAGCACAGGCATAGTCTACAAAATGCATTGTCTTCAAATTCTTAGAAGAATGCTAGAATTGAAAATATTATAAATTAAATTAAGTTGAATCTTTGAATATGAGTCGCAACTGAACATACACAAACTTTTGTGAACATACACTTTTTTGTGTGTTGAACACAACACACAAAAAAGCTGACATTTAAGTCCATCAGATACAATTAAGTCAAAAGATTTATATAATTAATGCTAAATTAAAAATTATTCTTAGAATAAAAGGGATCCTCTATCAAAATTAACAGGGAAGATTGGTAGTAAAAGTATGTTATTGCCTTTGTAAACTGGATAAATTGTTGAACATTAGCAGAAATCCATTGAAATAGATGAAACTATGCTCTACAAGTATATCCTTCACTCTGTTCAGCTGAGGACTGGCTGTGCAGTAAATACCATTCCTGTAGAGGCATTTCTCACCCTAGGGAAAAATAATTAGGGGTTGCATAATTAGTTTATAACTTAATAAGTAAACAATAATGTAGTCATTTTATGAGAAAAAAATCATCTATTATAAACATTTTATTTACACTTATAAATACACATGTATTTGTATATTAGTTTTTAGCATGATCATAGACAAAAAACCCTTTCATAGAAGTAAGACGTGGCAATAAGGATTAATATTTTCAATACTTAAGCGACTAAATTTTTATATTCACTTTGGTGAGCAAGCTAAAAATAAATAAATCTTTGGATGTGAATTGCAGTGGTAACATTTTAACGCTAGACATTTCAATGAGCTGGTCATGACTAACTGTTAACTTAATAGCTGCAACAATGTTTGGAATAAATGTGTTCAGTACCCATATGTTTGAGAAATCAGTTTTTTCTTCTGCAAAATACTCGTCAACTGAATTTTTAGCTCACACAAAATGCATCTTCATTCAATACAAACTGTGGTGAATAATAGTGTCTTCTTTTCAAAATATTTCTCAATATAATCAGAAGTGAGTGGAAACATATCAAAATTTTTACTTTGAAGGCGAATAATCCAGATATCTAGCTTCTTAATGAAAGGATGAATTTTGTTTGTCATAAGAAAGTGTTTATTATGACATCCTTGTAAATTTATATTCAAATTGTTTAAATGTGAAAATACAGGTAAGTAAACCAACAGCACATATACTCATTACTCTGTAAAAACACTGAAAATGGAGTTTGTTTTTCCTGAAAAAGTATTATTAATTCATTTTGTTATTCCAATAACCAGGTTAATCCTTTCCCTCATGATAATCATCTGACTTCTGTATGGAAAAGAAGAAATTTTTTCTTTTTGCCCATTTCATTGCATAGTTTAGCAAACAGCCTACTCTTTAATGGTCAATCTTTAATAAAATTAACCAATTTTATAGCTTCACAAAGAGATTTTCTGACAAGAGCATGTCTGTGAAGAAACAATGCTTCCATCTTGGTAGATGATCTTTTAATTTTTTCAGAAATCCACTGTTCTTTTGTTCAAATGTATGTCCACTACATACATTTTGTCCAAAATCTATTTAATAGTTTTTAGTAACTTCATAAAAATTATCAAAAAGACATTGTCATGTTGTATGACCATGTATTGATTAGCAAAACATTCTCTTTAATTGGCTTGTCTCTGTTGCATTCATATCTCACTAAACACAAGAACTGAAAAATGTCTGTCACATCAATTGATTCATCAAACTGAATACTAAAAAATTCACTTGCTGAATTATCCAATTGCGAACATCAGCAGCCATGTCTCATTGGCCTTGATACTGTGTCATTAGAAAGCAGAAATTTTTTTCAATTTTTTCCTACTTCAACGCTCATTAAAATCAACACTGATCATATCAATTGGAGCAGGCAATATGAGATATTCTGTGACTGTAAGGTGTTTGGACATCTTAGCTACTTAGTGCTATGAGATGCTTCAAGTGTACTTTTGTTAGTACGACTTGATTTACAAATAAAAGCAAGTATGTAATTTTATTTTCAAAAGTTCCAATGGTTTGATTTATGAGAGCCCTACATGTTCAAACATCATATTATATGCATATTTGACTGACACTCTCAGCAAATATTACGCAAGCAGACCAAATTACAAGGAACATGTATACATCAAGTTGGAGCCTGTGTGTTGCTCATGTCTGTATATTTCATATATGCACATTCATACTCATTGCTATCAACGCAGCTAAATAGTTTTAACTATGTTTCATTGGGTTGCAGTTGGGGGAGGGGTCGTGAAATATCCATTAAATATTTTTTGGGTGATGGAGCTAAAAAAGCTTGAAAATCACTGCTATGGAGAAATGAAATGATTTTTTTCTCCATTGCAACTTTGCCTTTGCTGTATATATGGTTATTTGCATTTCCTTCCGGTCAGGGGATGTTTAAATGGGAAACATTGGTCTAGCCAGGAGCTCTGCATCCTGGCTAGACCATTAAATAAAATCATGCTTGTGAGAATAAAAATTAAAAACTAAAAATAAAGCTTTAAATAAAAATTATAAGGTAAAATAAAATAATAAGCTAAATAAAAATTAAAGCTTTTTAAATTTATAAAACAAAAATCAGTGTATTGTAATTTCTTCAGAGCAACAGTTTGGTCAGTATAGGATCTGAAACTTGGATTGATCTTGGATTTTTAAGATTGATCTTCAATCTTAAAAATATTAGTTAAAGCTGGTTACCTCTCTCTCTTTTATCTGTTTAACCTCCAAAAGTACCGTAAGGTATTACTTGAGAGGATGAATGAGGATGATGTGTATGAATGTGAATGAAGGTTGGTAAAAATATCCTTCATATAGTTAAAAATGTATTTTGCGCCAGTTCTTAGCACTACCCGACAAACACCACTAGGAGATGGCCGTACATCATTTCTCATTAAAAAAAAATTTTTTTTTTTTAGTTTTTTAGACACTTAACTGGGTGCAGGTGCAGCCAGTCACATCACACATATAGTAACAGTGCAGTAACAGCATTGTTGATTGAGCTGCTGCGCCATACACAGTTGCACTCATTAAAAAGTCAAAATTAAAAAAAAAAACCAAAAAAATGGCTTTTAGATATTTATCTAAAAAGTAATTGCAAGACCAAATGTAGTAAATATCTTGTTTTAGTAATGGGAAGATTTGCAATGATAGTTCAAATTTTTGTTTACCTTTCTTCACCAGTTTTAGAGTCAAATTTTGAAAAATGTAGAAGTTGATTTTCAGATATTGAAATGAAGATTATACACACTAAATCAAAAAAATATCTTCATTTACTACCACAAAATAAAAAAAAAATAGTAATTTCATTGTTTCTCCATTTTAACTCTTTAAACTTACAATCTCAAAAAAGTCTTTAGTGTGCACTTACAATTAAGAAATACATGAATACAAATTTTTCATAAATGTATCTTCAGTAGTTTTTGCTGGAATAGAATAGGAATCACGACATGTTACCACGATATGTTACATGTATAGATAAATCTACAAGAATGGTGAAAGGCCATGAACAAAAATAAAAATATTCATCACAATTTGTACCAATAATCTATTTACACATACAAAAAAAATTTATTCAACAATTTTGGAAAACACACTAATATCAACAATATAGTTAAAAATAAAATTTTAAAGTATCAACTATATTTAACATACTATTCTAAAATTATATCAATAATAGTGTTCACAAATCTTAATTTATGTTTTTTTACATATAAATAATACATCACACAATATAATACATAGGCTTAGATAATATAGCTGCACAAGTAAGCTAATATGCTACGAATGGTATACATGTTCAAAGGTACGTACAATTATGGTGAAATTTTACAACTCACAGTTACGTACACACTAACTTTAGTGACCTATATAAAGTATAATTTTTCTAAATATTAAAAAACTACATATTTTCTCAAATGTTTTTATTCATAATAAACAACACAAGTGTGTTTATTCATGAAAAACTTTTTATGATGTTAAATCTAAATAAATAAACACCTAATTAATGTTAGGAACTGAACCTGAGACCAATAGTGAGTGTATCTGCCAAAACTACAAACAAAACCAATGTTATTGGTCAGCTTATAACTAACATTAAGGTTACGTTGTTATTATTATTCATATTTTGGAAATAAAAGTATGTATGATATCCACAACAACAACAACAACAACAAAGATGCTACATTAACATTTGTGTATCTTTAAGCAACATCGGTTATATTTTTCTAACAACCAATAATTTATGCAAAAAAGCAAACCACAGCATTAACTTTTGTTAATGAATTAAATTAAAAATAAAAATCTACATAATGGGATTAAGATGCATAAGCACATACGTAAATAAAATTTTACTTCCACATAATGCTGAACCATATAGTTAATTAACAATCTGAATTAATAATATTATGAAAGATTCCAGTAAATTACAAAATTTATAGGAAGGGCCATGCAACAGTTAAAAACATTAATAATTTCAGCAAATGAAGACTATATTTTGAAAGCAAGTGATAAGAGATGTGGCTAAAAAAAACCCGTACTGATCAATCTAGACAAACAGCATTTGTGAAGGTCAAATAGCAAATGGCTGAGTCATGTGATATTCCCTCTCTCCATTCCTGCTGCTAAATCAACTGCAAACCCCTAAGCTGGCCTGTGGCCTTTATTCATTGTGGACAGTGCATCTACAGCACACTGGAAAAATGTTAACTGTTTTAAAAGAGTAATGTGTTAATGTGAAATTTCTTGTGAAACTTGAAAAATCCGCCACCAAAGAAACTCATTCTTTATTAAAAGAAGTGTACAGTAATGAATGTTTATCATGCACTCAGGCTTTCAAGTGGTTTAAACAGTTCTAAGAGGACAGGAAGAGACTGAAGATGACCCATGTCCAGGACGACCATGTTTTTTGATATCCATGAGTTTGTATGTAAACTTGGATAACTGAAGGTCGAACTGTGAATCAACAACAATACCTTGAGATCCTAACTACTCTCTATAAACGTATAAGAAAAAAGGGATCTGAACTGTGTAAATATAAGTCATTAGAACAATGGCCTGGCCATACTGCAGCATTACCTTGTCAAGACATTTTTGGCCAAGCAAGGGATCCATGTGTTGGAACAACCACCCTATTCATTAGAATTTTCTCTGTGTCTTTTTTCTGTTCCCAAAGTTAAAATCAGCACTGAAAGGAATGAGATTTGAGACAGTTGAAGCTGTGAAGACAAAGTGATGGAGACCATAATATGCTTTCTGAAAATGACTTCAAACACTGCTTTGACCAATGGAAAATTCGCATAGAACTGTGTAGAGATCGTAGAAGGAAGTATTATTGAAGGGGATAATGTTAAAACAAAAAATAAAGGTTTATAAAGAATTAATCTGGGTTTTTTTTTAGACACACCTCGTGTTAATAACTAAGTAGATAACATCGATTATTCTAAACCAAAATTCTTCCAGTATGAGAAAAATTAAACTTTATTTTTTGTTATAATTTTTTTTTTTACTTTGTAATCATGCTGATAATTATTATTTTTTCAATTGTAGACAAAAAGTTTTTCATTTCTTATACATTAAAATATAAGCATAAAATTAAAAATTTTATGGTATGAAAAACTTTACTATTGTAAATGTTAGATTTATTATGATAAAATACTTTAATCAATGTTATTGTGTTTTATATAGAACACTATCTCATTACTTACTGAATCATTTCAAAATCTGACACATTAATACATGACCTTTGACAATTACTTTAAATCAAACACATGTAACTAATTGTAAATAAAAAAAAAAGAGAGAATAAAAATCTGTACACAATTCATTTTTAAATATTTAATTACTATCTTACATGTCTAGTAATAAATCAATATTCTCTGAATAAATCACATCTTGGTAGATGCAGCAGCTGATTCATCTCTTTAAATTTACAACAACTTTAGATAGTCTCAATATTAAAAGGTTTTGGGTTCAGTTCCTAGTGCAAAGGTCTTGACTCTTTTACTAAATTCATCTTCATTATTCATACACAAGCCACAATTGGTTTATTCAAGCATCATCTTAAACAGAAATAATTATTAATTTATTTGAAACCTAAAAAAGAAGATAACAGAGCTATTAAGATGTCATGTTCTTATTTTTTATAAGGAATTAAGTTCTATAATAGAAAGTTAAATCTTACTGTAAAAATATAATTTTTTGAATAATCCAATAAATAGGTGTGTGTGTGTATAATATTCATATTTCTATTTACTAGCCTTGATGTGTTTTATTTAAGGAACTAAAGACAACTGAAACCATAAGGAAAGAATTCTGACCTTTAACAAAAATTCAATAAAAAAAAAACAACTGATGTAAAAAGTTATGATAAGGTAGTAAGTAAAACAGTGGCTAGTATAATTTATTTGGAAATGATATTGTCATTTATTGTGAAATTTTAAAGGATCTAAATTAAAATTAGTCTTACTTATGATAGGATGTTATGCTTTCGATGTTCTTCGATCACAAGAATTCCAATTAACAATAGATTGTAAACTGATTTAGAATAAAACCAATTAAAAGAGCTCTCAGCCTGCTAAAAGATAAAATAATAATTTGAATAGCAAACCAAAATATAAAATCTCTTTGAAAGAGAAATTTCTAAAGAATTGATTTGTTTATAAATCACTTGCAACAAATTTTTGACAAAACTATCGGACTTTATTCATATATTTCATAATTGAATACTTTATAAAAGGCTCTGTTAAGAAAACTAAATCTACATACTCAATAAACCAGTAGCTTTTTGTCAGCTAGGATTGAAATATCTGTAGTATCTTCTTGATTGAAAATAAAAACACAACATATTTTTGCTGTTACTAATAACAGCAAAAATGTAATATATTATAATTATTTTTTTTAATAGAATTTTAGTGTAAGTCAACAAAAAGATCTTGAGTGGGCATAATAAACCAGAGGAATTGAGAGGAAAATCATCCCAAGAATTAGTAATCCATGTTCTCGCTGACCTGACCCTTCTCAAGAGCCTATGAACAGTTTAGAAACAAAACAGTTCAGGAAGCCACAATTTTATGAATTACAATTTGATAAAATTAAGATTTTTTTTTTATAAATTATACTGTACATGCAGTGTAAAATAAATATACCTGAATTATTATTAAAACTTTAATCCAAAATATGTATATGTATTTGAATGATAATGTCGACATAGATCACCAATTTCATTTCAAGGAAAAAATCACCATTCAGGGATGAAAACATGACATGTAAAAACCATCATATATTTAAATGAATATAATTACATAACATTACCTACTTCAATAATAGTTGAAAAAAAAAAAACAAACTAAAGTTTACTTTTTGTACAGTATTATCACTGAGTAGCTCTAGCATAAAAGTTGCTATTTGAATCACAGTAAGCAGTGAGTATATAAACAGTGGCTTCATATGTTGCCATCATAATAGCAGTATTTGGTATTTGGCGTATTAATTGTGTAGTTAAACCACGATAGACACCGCGATATCCTTCTTCTTTACATACAACACCAAGCGTTTGCCAGAAACCACGGTATTTAGTACCTTCCTCACGCAATCTTGTTCTTGCTACTTCTAAAACAGGAATTTTTTGAAAATATTAATAAGGTTTAACAGAATAACAAATCTATATCATATTGATAAAAAATAAATCATATAACTAATTGCATTAAGTGAAACATTTGTAACTATTAACAAGAACCAATTAAATATTATATTAGTGATAAAACATAATGTTCTAATATTTCAGCCTCCATACTGATCATTAAGAAAATATATAACATAATAAATTTTTCAAAAAGTCATTTGATTCAGATGTGCAATGATAAATGTTACATCAAAATGCAGTCTTGTTTTGATAGTGTATATATTGTATTCCACATTATCTGAAATAACCAGGGCTAACTGATTTCCGATAATCCAGATTTATTTAGTTATAAGCAATAAAAATGGATTCATTAAAAATAAAACCTTATTTTGTCAGGAAAATCATCTATTAAACTTAGATATTAAGACATATACTTAAAAATCTCCGTCTATGAATCATGAGACCTTGCTGTTGGTGAGGAGCTTGTGTACTCAAAGATAGAGTAGCTGGACCAAAGGTGCAACCATATTAGAGGTATCTGTTGAGAGTCAGATGAAGGAGTGGTTCCTGAAAGAGTGTAACAGCTTTTTCAGGTGTTGTTAGGGGCATAGATCGGGAGGACTTAAATAGCCATAGCAACATCACTTAACATTTTGAGTCGTGCGCAGCTGAAAGCAATGGAAAACTACAGCTGTTTTTTTTTTCCAAGAAAATGTTGCTCTCTGCATTTTCATGTAACAAAGATGGAGGCACCTTCCTTGGTAAAAATTTCCAGGGGTAAACTAGTCCCTCGTTCGAATCTCCAGGTGAGGGACTACTAAGGAACGGGGTCACCAGATAATTAAAGAATAACATTCTACGAGTCAGAGTGTGGAATGTTAGAAGTCTAAAAAAGGTTAGTAGGTTAGAAAATTTAAAGAGGGAAATTGATAGGTTAAATGTAGATTTAATAGGAATTAGCAAGGTTCAGTGGGAAGAGGAAAACGACTTTTGGTCAGGTGATTTTAGAATAATTAACTCAGCAGCAAATAAAGGACAGGCAGGAGTAGGTTTTGTAATGAACAAGAAGATAGGGAAGAGAGTAGGGTATTTCAAATAGCTTAGCGATAGAATCATTGTAATAAGGATAAAATCAAAACCTAAGTCAACAACGATTATTAACTTCTATATGCCTACAAATGCCCATGATGATGAAGTGGAGTGTGTATACGAAGAAACTGAGGAAGTAATTAAACACGTAAAAGGGGATGGAAATTTAATAATAGTTTGAGATTGGGATGCAAGCATCAGAAAAGGTAAGGAAGGAAATATTGTGGGTGAATATAGGCAGTGCAAAAGGAATAAGAGGAGACTGACTTATTAAATTTTTCACAAAGTATAATTTAATAATTGCCAACACCCATTTTAAAAATCATAATAGAAGAATATACACATGGAAAAAATGGTGATACTGCAAGGTATCAGATAGATTACATCATGGTTAAACAAAGATTTAGAAATCAACTCCTCGATTGCAAAGCGTATCCAAGAGCAGACACTGATAGTGACCATAATTTTGATAATAAAATGTAGATTGGGGTTTAAAAAACCTGAAGAAAAGGTGTCAGATGTATTGAAATTTAGAGAATCTTGAGAAACAGGAGGTAAAAAAGAATTTTGAGAAGGGCATCGCAGGAGGTGGTCCCTCTGAGATCATCATTAGGTATTACTTCAGAGGATGAGGAGATGTGGATGATTTGTAGCACGTGAAAATTACATTCCTGACTGGGATTCAAACCCCAGGACCTCTGGAGGAAAGGTTGAGTTGCTACCACTCCTGCCATGGAGGCCAGCAGCAGAAGCAAACTTAGGAGGAACAAAGAGAACTGGTAGAAAACAGCACCAAAATGTTTATGGCCCTCTTTGCAATTGTGGGATCCTCATATGGCATATAAATCCAAAAGGGCTGTACTCAAGTGTCTACGAATTTCATTTGGTAAAATCGCATGACAAGTCTTAACAATTAATTTTTTTATTGACAGTAAGATTAATGGCATTTTACATACTGATCTCTCCAGATGTACCAAAAGGAGAATTTAGCCATTCTAACTTGAAATGGACAAGGTAAACGGACTATTAAGTGTTCTTTTATTAATTTCTTCAGACTTTATTTGTTATTTTGTGTAATTTTTTGCAAACCCCTTCCATTTTATCTGTGGCTGAAATATTCTCTGTTTTGTGGTGCGTGTTTCTATTCAATGAGTTCAACCGGTTGAAAATTTGGCAGATATGTTAATTTGCACACCAAAAATTATCTTCTTAAAGTTTTGTGAATTCAGCTTTTTCATCTGCAAAGAAATAAAAAGCTCATCTTGATGCTCTAATACTCGCATCAATACTTTACCCCTAAAAGCCGATGTGTTTCCAAATATAGCAATAAATTGGTATGCTCACCTTCCATAGTCACAAAGCATTCTACACTTAATGGTTTTATTTTTAAAAAGTTAATCATTTTAGTAATTATTCTCAACATTTGTTCTAAAAATCCCCATCAAAAGTTCTTGTAATTAATGCTTTTTTATGGAAAAAAAGGAGTTGTTACTACAGTTGGGTTCACTTACCTGATGAAACTTAAAACCTTTTATTTTCCTTTTGGTACTGCTTCATCAGTGCAAAGAAAGGTACAAATTTCCAAGAAATATTTTGTTCAAAAAAGTAATATTAATACAATCATAAATATTTTTGCTGTAGTAGTGGTTTTAAGTTCCTGGCAAAATAAAAATTGCTTAATATCCAAACTATATCAAACCAGCTTGGCATTTACTACCTCTTGCATCAGTACTTTTGTCCACCAGCAGGGAAAACACAGTATCCTCATCAACTCCCTGTTCTCATTAATTTCTTTCATTCTGCGGCTAACTGTATAATTGTAATGGAATTTTGAAATTTCCTTTTCTGCAGCATCACCAAACATTATTTTCAGATTTTTTTTTTTAGCTGGTAATGTTACTTCCTTTAGTATGATGTTTTTCTTTTGAGCTATTAACTCAAGATACTGTATATGAAGCATACCATGGTTTGTCAGAAACAGAAATGTGAAGTTTTATTTTGTGACTTCAAAAGATGTTCATTTGGTTTTGAAGCTGTATCTGAATGATTACTTTCTAAATGTTTTTTTAAGTTTATTTGGCTCCATCAACTTACTTAACAAAACACTTCCGCATATAAGGCACTCAGGAATCTGTTTTATTTTCATCTCGACACCAAGTAATATTGGAATATTGGAAGTATTCATCAATATATTTACAAAGCACAGTTTGTTTTTGAGAATACTAAAGGAAATCGTAATTTCCATTCACATTACTTGAACTAGCACTGCAATGATTGCTGTTACAAGTCTCAGAACTTGATTTAGTTTGTCTTTTTCAAATGAGAAATCTATCCATGATAAAACTGATACAAAAATACTTTTGTAAAATAATTGCAATACTACCCTGTTATATCACGTATAAACTAAAACTGGCCAGTAAGTTCTGTTGACTCCTCAGTCTAAAAACTTGCAGTATTCCCAAGTTCTTTTTAGCAGAAAATCCCTACACTGTGATAAATCTCTCAATGTGGGAACAGTGAATACTTATTTTATTACCAAATGGAATGAGTAAACTAAGCACTGTTGCAGGTATTCACTTTACTCAAAACTATTGGCAGGTAAAAGTATTAAATAAACTCAATGCTGTTGTAGGGTTTACTGATATAATCTTGTCTGAAAATAAATTTTACCATATTACAGGTTTCATAATAAGTATAATTATGCACTATAGAGACTCTTAATGGCATAAAATTTATTTTTAAATTCTAAATTCATGATACACGAGTTTGGAACACTGCATTAATGAAAAACAAATCTTTTCATAAGCATTACATGTGTGCAATACCATGTAATGCTTAGAGAAATTACCATGTATAATTACATGGTTGTACTGTTATTGTCTTTGCTTATGTTGTGACTAAACAGATTTTTTTCTTTTGGCTGGAAAAAACTTTTTATGTATAACTTTAAAACTTAGCCCAGTTGCATGGGAGTAAAACAATGTTCTCTCATACAGTCCTTTTATAATTTCTCTAACTCTGGTTTTGAAAATCTTACCTCCATTTTCATCAACCAATGATTTATCTTGAAAAATATTTTGCGCTGAATTCTACACCTGATTTTTCACCTATGCAACGACTCAAAATGGATTAATTTTTATATTTATCACCTAACAATTTCTGTACACAATTCAGCTTTTATCCAATTAAGAATGCCACGTATTGTATTTTTTCTTTTCATGAATCATAAAAATAACATATTAATTTTTCATATTAACAGTCTTGTTTTTATGCTGGATGTTTTATTATTGTGCTGCTCAAATTTTTCATTACTATTTTTTCAACACAATAAAAATATTTGGTAAAAATTGTACTAATTACAATTTGCCTAATTTCTTTTTAAGAGTTCTGTAAAGTAAAGTACATTTTTTTCAGTTTTGAAAATTAAAGTTTTTTTTTTTTGTTTCAGATAATCTGGGTGAGAAGTAATGCAAAATATATGTTGGCGCAACAGGCCAACCAAAACTTGTTGGAGGACAGGTAATGGTTAAAAAAAAAAAATATTGACACATAAAAGCTCTGGTAGAAAAAGACTGTTATAATAAAGGTAATATGACAACAATTAATTTAC
>JAAAKQ030128962.1:0-13553 GCA_010016005.3 Zanna intricata | reverse complement strand
GAACACCGGTATCCACGATCTAGTATTCAAATCCGTATAAAAATTTTTATCTTTACTAGAACTTGAACCTTAGAACTCTCGACTTCGACATCAGTTGATTTGCGATGTCGCGTTAACCACTAGACCAACCCGGTGTGGTTACTGTATATACCAGTCTTCATAAAACTGTTCTTAAGTTACTTATATTCTAATATTACCTAAGTTACTTATAAAAAAAATAAAAATAAAAAGAAGAAAAAAGTTGTGGGTGTGTATGTGTGGGTGACGGAATTGGTGAGTGAGTGGATGTATGTTTTATATGTTATAGGTGTTGACCTGAACGGGGGGGGGGGGCGCTCATACTGGTATGAACGTTCCCCATTTGAGTGGGCAGTGGGGTTTATTAAAAAGATAAAGACCGAGACCCGGCCTCCGGGGGCGGATGTTGAGGCAGCATAGCCGGATCCGACCTCTCCGTCGCCGGAGGTTAGAGGTAAATGCCATATTAAGATCCAGTCCCGGTGGGGCCGAGCTGTCATGCAGGTGGGGAGTGAGGCCCCATTAGAGGCAGAAACACTCCCCTAGGTTGAGCAATACTTAATTGTAGGTCCCACCCCGGACCTACAAAAAAAAGGTGTTGTGAGACAGATGACAATGGCTAAGATGTAGAGGTAAGAACAAGAAAGATGATCAGAGAGCACGTCGGAATAATCCTCCCGAGACTGAGTTATGCTTAATTGCGGGTCCAGTCTCAGGGCGAAGAGTGGTGAACGGGGTTTTGTCGGTAGGGGGCAGGTACTCATTTAAATAACATCTTGCAGAGCCTGTTTGCTAGCCCGGGACAGTAATGTCCTGGATCCCCACGACCCACCCACAATGACCCCGTGGAGCGTACGTAAATGGTATTCCTTCGTAACTCATTGATAAAAAAAAGAAAGAAGTTATTTATATTCGAATAATGTAAACAGAACTAGTGCTGCGCCAATGTCTGATAAACGTTTAGCTTAGTCTTGTGATATACAAACACACTTTATTAATTCATATAAATTAACATAAAATTAAAATAATGACCGGTTAGGTTTTAATCATTCCATCAGTGCACTACTTAACACTATAATTGCATTATGGAACAACATGAATAGAGATTTCCATATTACATACATATAACCTTAAGCTACTATATTAATACAGGTTACACATAGGTTAATCACCGGTAAAAATGAATTCTAAAAAAAATTAAATGTACAGAATTTAATTTATAATAGTAATACAGGAATAACTAAAACGAAATAAATAATTAATTACAGTTTGAAAACCTCATACATCCTGAGGCAATTTTTCCAGACGTGCAGTTGTGGTAAATTATTTTAATTGCTTTAAAATAATAAAGCAATTAAAAAGTTTTTAAATAACTTTGTCATTCTATGTTTTTTTCAAGTTACAGTTTTAAATAACACATTTCAACCTACTCTTTTATATAACAATAAAAACTTTGTAAAAATAATTATACAGTTAAAATACAATTCACATTTTTTCTGTTTAGCCTCCAGAGTTACCGTAAGGATTCAGAAGATGAATGAGGATGATATGTATATGTAAATAAAGTGTAGTCTTGTACAGTAGCAGGTCGACCATTCCTGAGCTGTGTGGTTAATTGAAATCCAACCACCAAAGAACACCGGTGTCTACGATCTAGTATTAAAATCCGTATAAAAGTAATTGCCTTCACTAGCAGTTTAACATTATAACTCTTGATTTCGAAATCAGCTGATTTGCGATGACTAGTTAATCACAAGACCAGCACGGTGGGCTAGTTAAAATTCATTTTGGAAACTAGACATATTTTTAGATGTGTATAACTTTTGTAATTTACCATATAAAAAAATTTATCTTGATTTTTATGATTGTTCGAGGGTATTATTGTACTGATACTCGCTTAATACGTAAAAAAATCGCTAATCCGACCTTAATGCTGTTTTTAGTAATGGTTTTAAAGAATATTTTGATTATATTTAGATGTGAATTGATTCATATAATTCAATTACTGCGTGTGAAAGAAAGTTTAAACGTCAGTCGTTGACTAAATCACGTTCTATTAAGAGACAGCACCATGGTTCCGGAAGATGAAATTTAGAAAATAATAAATTCTACTTTGGTTTATTTATAAATTTTGTACATTATTCATAAATTTCTCAAGGTGGCAAAGATTTAATTTCCAAACTTTATTCTACCACTATTTTTGGATTGGTTTTTTCAAGTTATTATTATCGTGAGAAATTTTATTTTTATAGCAAGAACGGCATATACGTATAATTTAAGTTTAATCCATAAGGTACGTTTGATTTTTCATCTTACATTTACGTTCAATAAAGCAAAATATCTTTTTTCGACAGCCTTTAATTCTTATTAATGCTCAACTTCACCAGTCATACAGTTTTATTATTTTTAAGTAATTACTCATAAACGTTTTTTAACGAAATTTCAAAATAGTACATCATATACAGCGTGATTCAGGAGGATAGGGATAATTTGACAACTCATTCTACAGGCTAAAAATAAAAAAAGAGTTCATGTAAACATAGGTCCGAAAACGCTTTGTTAGCGAGTTATAAGGGGGAAAGATTTTGCCCGAGTTTCAGTTCTTCCGGGTAAATTAAGGCTTTCTGAAATTCTGGGAAGGTCAATTAAGGAGCAAATTGAATTGTTTCTTATGGTTTTTGAGCTGGGAAATCTAAAAAAAATAGGTCCCAGAATTGTATCTCTCTTAGTTTCTAAAATATACCTTGTAAAACGCCAAAAATATGGTCAAAAAACACATTTTTTTACGTTTGACGTACAATAACGTTGTTAAATTGGCAATAAATCATACCTTTTTTAAACATAAATTGTAGAGAATTTAATTAAAAGAAGATTGATGTAAATAATATCAACAGAAAACAAAATTTTAAACATGTCGACTCTTATTAACAACAAAACAGATTAATTTTTAACAGATTGAAAAAACTTTTTCGTTATGTACAGTAGAAAATAACTGGAGGAAGAAAGATAATGATAAAATGCTGTTCAAATTAAAGAAAATAGAATTTTGTGAAACTTTTACAGAAAACAATTTTTTAAATTTCAATTCTTATTTCATCTTTTCAATGTGTGTAACATACTTTTTTATAAAGCATAAAAGAATGATGCATATATTTAATGTAATGAAAGCACGTGCCAGATTGTAAACAAATAAATGGATGTTATTGAAATTTTATTTTTCCTTAATTATTATTATTTTTTTATTCCCTTGTATGAAGTAAAGGAAGTACTGTAATCGAGAAAAATTTCGGTTTTAAGATTTCAATGGAAATATTCATTTTGACCATCCCTGAATACTTTTTGAGAAGTTTTGGAATGACGTCTGTACGTATGTATTCTAGCATAACTCAAAGAGGACCAGTCGTAGGACGTTGAAATTTTGGATTTAAAAATGATGTAATATCTAATTATTCACCTCCCTTTTTGATTGCAATCAAAACCAAAAACCAAAACTTTCCAAAAAAAGCCCCCCCCCCCCAAAAAAAAAATTGAATTTGGCCTTTTTATTTACTGCAGTAATAAGCCATCATTGAGAGATTTTCAATAATATATATGATAAGTGGTACTTTATCATTGGTTCCAGAATTCTAGCCAAATAAAAATTTAACTAATGAAATATTTGAATCTTACAAGGGAAGGTACATCGGTTTAAATCAGACGTCATCTCCTCCAATTTGAATTTAAAATTAATCACTTTTTTTAATTTAAATATATTGATTAATATATTAATAGTTATTAATCAGTGATTGTAAACAATTTTTTTTTAACCTCCGGAACCACCGTTAGGTATATCTTCAGAGGATGAGATGAATGATTTGTAGTGTGTGTGAAAATGCCATGCCTGACCGGGATTCGCACCCGGGACCTCCGGATGAAAGGCCGAGACGCTACCACTCGCGCACGGAGGCCGGCATTTACAATAAATAATAATTCAATAATAACAATAAAAAGAAAAAACAAAAAAATAAACGTTATTAGTAAAATAAAATTTTATGGACTATTAAAAATTTGTTTATGTAATATAAAAGAAATTATGTGTATATGTAATAAATTTGGTAAAATATTTTATTATTTAATATTAATTGAAAATTATAACTTAGAATATTATTATTTTCAGTTTTCGTACAAAGAAGTCTTGTATTCATATCAGATTTTTCCTTTATATGAGAGGTCAGATTGGGTAATTTATCACAAGTACAGGAAAACATTGAGGAGTGATTTTTAAAATGGGGGAGAATTTTATATTTTTATGTTGATCTTTAACTAAATTTTTAAGACTTCTAACTTTACCGATGAGTTATGAATATTTTTTGCATACGCTTCTTCAAATGAAAAAATATACGATTTTTAAGATTTTTATTTTTTTTGTATTTGTGGAACTGATTATTGTTTAAGTCCTACGCAAATTTCAAGAGAGTAAAGGAATATCGTTATCACGTTTTTGAAAAGACCTACACTTTTCAAATGTTGGTGCATTAAAAAAAAAAGAAAGAAAGAAAAAATACATTAGCGGTTTCTTTCCGAGTTGAAAGTTAAGCAGCCCGTGAATCCTCCTCTCAAGTCTGTTATATATAGTTATAAAAAGAAAAAAAAAAGGAATGAATGAACAAAATTTTAATTTATGTCTATTTTTATAAAAGTAAATAAAATAAGATTTTCAATTAATAATATAGTGGAACTATATATTTAGTTTCTTTTATCTCTGCCTTATATATTTAATTTCTTTTATCGCTACAATAATTTATGAATTAAAAAGTGAACAGAATGAACGGTCTCTTATCACACCCTTTCAACGTTATCCGGAATTCATTACTTATATATATTTCTTTCAAATTTTATTTTCTTTTAACACTATTCCTTGTTATAGGAAACCATAAAAGAACGGAATTCAAATAAATTTATTTTATAGAACCTTTTCGCGACATGCCAATATAAAACACAATACATTTTTTTTCTTTTTTATTATTATTTAATATCTTAATTTATATTTGTTCTCTTTCAAAGTTTAAATCGAAGTAAAATGTTTTGAAAGAAAAAGAAACTACACTCAAACTCCATTGAAATTTATTAATACCTTTATTTAATTGCACAGTATGTGAAAACTTATCAAACCGTTATACTGTAGTAATAAAACTGATTTGCAATAATTCATTATTGCAGTGACAGTGTTTTGTAATTTAAAAAACTTTCAATAGTAAATTCTTTTTTTTTTCTTTGTTTAACCTCCGGAATCACCGTTAAGGTATATCTTCAGAGGATGAAATGCATGAATTGTAGCGTGTGTGGAAAAATGCCATACCGGATGTGAAAAATGCCAGGTCTGACCGGTGTATTCGAACCCGGATTCGATTCAAAACCTAAAAAATTTGGATTTTTGACTTTTTCTTAATTGCAGTAATAAGCCATCATTTAGAACTTGTCAACAATAAATTATTATATATTGTTGAAAAGCTCTCAATTATTGATGATCTAAAAGGAAACGGTATCTTAAAACAGCTTAAAATTATATTTGTCCATAAAAACTACATGTTTCCAAAAAAAACCCAAAAAACATGTTTCCAAAAAAAAAAAAAAAAAAAAAATGGATTTTGGGCTTTTTCTTAATAAGCTCACATTGAGAGATTTTCAATGACATATATATATATATATAATAAGTGGTACTTAATTTCATTGGTTTCAGAGTTATAGCCAAATAAAATCTTAGGGTATAGCTAAATAAAATAAAAAATTAGGGTACACATCGGTTAGAATCAAGACTTAACCTCCTTTTTTTAATTTAAATATATTGATTTATTAATAATTATTAAATTGGGATTGTAAAAAAAGTGTTTACGATAAATAATATCCAATTATAATTTCTCATAAACAATATATATATTAAAAAATATCATAAGTTATTAATGAATAAAATTTTATGCACATTTTTTAAAAATGTGTATATGTAATTTAATAGGCGTACAAGGAAGTCATGTAGTGTCTACTTTATATTAATCAGTAACAGCAAGAGAATTTTATCTGCGTGTAAAACAATTGTTTGTTATTTAATGAGACAACGAGTATCATTAATTTATCTGTGTATAATATAAATAGTTGAATATTAATAATAATTAATGTTTTAATATTAAATTAAAGAATTTAATCTAACATATGTAACGATTTACTTTTTGATTAACTCGTCGTCGCAAATCATTTGTTTAACAGCTTATTTTCGAAATTGAAGTTTCTGATATTTGAAACCTAGCTGGATGTTACAAGTCTTAAATCCAAAATTTCAAAATCCGAAATTAATTGCGGCTAATAGTTTTGAGTTATGCGAGATACGTATGTAACACTCGTACAGACATCACGCTAAGACTAGTAAAATGGATTCAGGGATGGTCATTGAATACTGAAAACCAAAATTTTTCGGGATAACAATACTTCCTAAAAGAAAGTAAAAAAAAAAATTAGCTGCCTAGAATTTGCATAACTTTTCCAGCTTCGAATTTAAATATTTTATTTTCAAACACTCCATATTTCTTAAATATTAATGATTTAATTATGCAATATTTAGGGAGCAATTGAGAAGGAGATCAAGATATTCAGTAAAAAAATTTGGATCGGACTTGACTCCCTGATCAAATTACCTTTTTACTTTAAATATTATGCTCTATTAAATGATACGCTACCACTAGCGCCACGGAGACCTGAATAACTGTTATTAAAATAATTAACATATTTTAATTACCATAAAATGCATAAAATTTAAAAATTTATATTAATATTATATTTATATTTCTGACCTTCTTTTGATTAAAATTTTAAAGAAAATGAAATATATAAAAGGTGATTCAATTTTTTTTTTAAATTTAGTGTCTCTTCTTTCAATCGAGATTATTGCAGAACTAGTTATCAGAATATTTTCCAATATGTTATTACGTGCTTTTCTTTAGTACACTTTCGTTCCACGGTTACCACATGCTCAAGTGCAGAAGGCTCATTTTCGTTCTACGATTAACGGTTTCATTTCACGGTTACCATTTGCTCATGGAGAGGAGTAGTACACATTTGCAGTAGGTTTTTGGATGAACATCGATGTAGTCGAGCAACCAACATAACGCTTCGAACACCCTTGTACGAGATATCGAGAACTTTCGTTTTATATTTAATTTTTCAAGATGTTCTTTAACAACCACAATAGCTGAATCTTGCGTCATCATTTTCAATCTGTGAATCATTTTCGGTAGTATTTAAACATCGTACTAAGTATAAAATAAAAATATGTATATATATATATAAAATTTTTTAAGAACATGCTTTAAAAAAAAAATCTAAATAATGGGTTACCTAGTAAACATAAAGAGAAGATAATTTTTTGTTTTCAACTAAATAATATGTATAAATTTGTCTATTTTCTCAAGACCATAATGAAAAGAATGCGGCGCGCCTGATCTAAAGTTAAGATGCAAAGATTAAGATGAGGTTGGGCTCCATGATTTTCATTGTGATCTTGCAAAAACAGACAATGTGAAACATATTATTTTGTTGAAAAAAATAATATGTAGAATAAATACTCTTTAGATAAATATATAAAAACCGTTTTCGGGTTTATTTGAATTTCGATTCTTAAGGGGTGTAACGGTATATGACGTGGCGGCATAACCAACAGCCAATGTTACTGTGTGCGCGACACGACTAGTTGCACCTGCCTCCAGTTACTTCACTAAAAAACATAAAATAAAAGTAATTATAAATTAAAAGAAAAAAGAAATAAAGTACGGTCATCTCCTTTTGGTGATTGTAGGGCAACACTAAAAACCAAGAAAAAAATATTTTCACCATTACAAAGGACGGGTAACAAGCTATAACTACGATTTTTAAGATGGAGGCCGACTATTTTGAACCCGCATTCTTCAGGTCACTCAAAGTTTCGGGTCCTGTACTGCTTAAATTGTTGCTCTGAAGGAATTACGATGACTAATTGTTTTTATAAATTGAACAGGCTTTATTCTTTATTTATCATTATTACTTTCACAAGCATGAGTTTAATGAACATAGCAGCAGGGTCCAAGAGACACCATCCTTTGGCTAGACGGGAAGAGCAAAAAAGCGAACTAAGTACGGCTAAATATCCTCTGACCACGATGGTAAAAGCAAGTAACCATTAATGCGAGCGAAGCCAAGACGGAGATGCTAGATTGGGTATTGTAACTCATTTTTCTTTATTTTTATTAAGCTTTTACATATCAGGATGTAATGAAAATCTAAAAACAACGTTCTTGATTAAATAATTTTTATTTATAAGTAAATAAATAGGTTTCCTATTTGTATAAATATTAAATATTTATATTGCATTTTTGTAAAAGGGGCTAACTTTGTTGATTGACAACTAAGTTTGTAGCTTATATTTTACCAGCTGTGAACGAAAGAATTATAACTCGATAAGAAATCTTATACCAATATCAAAAAGGTATTTAATCAATTAAATAATCTGTAGAAGGATAAAGAATTTTATTTCAAAGAAACTGACACACGCGCACGAGCGCGAACACACTCACACACACCGCAGAACTACGGTAGTACCCAGACAACTCTACCGGGTCATGACATTTTACGAGTATAACGCCAATAAAAGTCAACAACAATGATTCAGTTGTAGTTCATGGTAATCAAGTTGAAGGTAATAAGGAAAAAAACATTACAAGAAACTTAGTAATGTACAAAATTTAACTTATTGTTTTTAAAGTTAGTACAATAAAAAATAAAAGTACACACAAAAAAAGGGTGATATAGATTACTACCAAGTGTATAAATAGGTTGTTCGTAAAAACTTCCAGAAGTAATTCTCATTCCGTAAAAAAACAAGTCAAGATAACTTTTATTGCACTCCAAAAAAAGTTTACATCTCACTTAAACAATGTTTTATTGTAAACTATAAATGAAATATCTAATAATAAAATATTTAATTAAAACAATTCAGTACATAATTTTTTTTTTGTTTTAGTCTATTAAATGAGTATGAATAAATACATGAAATTATAAATGAAAGATTAAACTAAAACATGAAGAAAAAAATTATATTTTTAAGCAGTTTAAAAGATATAACCAATTAGTATACATTTACTTATTACTTCATTGTTCTTTAACTGAGTAGACATGTTTAACAAGAACTGAGCAATTCATAGATAAAATTTTTAAAGATATATCAGTAAAGTGGTAATGTAGAATAATACAAATATTTTTAACGTACACTAACAATCATATTATTCGAAGATAAAAACAAAAACAAAATAATTAGTGATCGTATAATCGAATACTAATAAATAATTTTAAAAAAAGTAATAACAGCAATTTAGTAAACGTAGAATAAGCAAAAAGAACAGAGTCAAAAGACATAAGAATTTAAAACATACGTAATATAATTGGTAATCATAGCATAATCACGATTATCATAGCGTCTAAGACTATTTATCTGGATGTGAAATCATGACCTAATATGACAGACTTTTTTTTTTACAGATAAATTTTTAAGATTAAACCATCTTGTTATAAGAAAATTTGTAACACAGCTTGATTGAATATTTAAATGTGCTATCTTCTAGTACCGAAATACATCTCAAAAGCATAGCTATTATTTATTTTTTCAAATCGTTACTTATTTATATATTTATAATAATAAAATTGTATATAACTAAATATACGCAAATGCTCTATCATAAAAATAAAACAATACCTAATAGCGGTCAGCAACTGATTTTACCAAAAAAAAAAAAATGATTTATTTTTTCAATATTCGAAAATATGCTTTCCAGATATTTTCAGAAATATTAGTATGACGCAATATTTTCCTCGAACCGAGAAATACTTTCAAGTACGGTATTCAGAAAGAATTATTTTAAACTTATCATTACTCTGTTTTAAATTTTAATCACGTTTAATAATACTGGTGTGTATTAGTTGAATTCAAGCGTTAACTTGTTGAAAGGAATGTAGTACTGCACGTCTATAGTATAGTGGAGGCACGCATTTGTATCAACAATATTATATTAATGTTGTTTTGTTATAGTCAAAACCGTTACTAAATCCCTGAAATGCACTCTTCAATATGCTGTTAATAAAAAGTTATCAAATGTATGTAGTATGAATAGTATTTATCTATTTATTTTTTATTTTATTTTTTTTTTAACCTCCGGAACCACCGTTAGGTTATATCTTCAGAGGATGAGATGAACGATTTGTAGCGTGTGTGAAAAATGCCATGCCTGACCGGGATTCGAACCCGGGACCTCCGGATGAAAGGCCGAGACGCTACCACTCGGCTACATGGATAGTATTAATAATACTACCGGGTGATTCAAAAAAAAAATTCACAACTTTAAAAGCATGTCAAAATTTATTTAAAAAACTTACAGATTCGGTTTAGGTCTCATTTCATAGTAAAACACATGATGCTTTGACTTAGTTCATTAATACCAATTTAACCACCAGCGCTCTCACCAGTGTTGTTAAAAGTGGATAAATTTAGTGTTGTGGAACGAGCTCGCTGAGTGTTTTGGTTTTACGATTTGTAGTACTCTACTGTAGTTCAACGTAATTTTAGCAGAGAGTGCGGTAGGGAGCCTACTAGTAGGCGTACAATTTACTTTTGGAACCAAACCTTCATTGAGACAAATTGTTCTGTTAAACATACAAAATCATCAGAACGCCCCCAAGTGTCCCTGAAGTTGCTGTGGAACAATTTAGAGAAAACTTTGCACCTAGTCCGAAGAAATCAACTCATATGCTTCACGTGAGAGTGGCATCCCACAAACGACTTTCTGGCGAGTATTTCGTAAACGATTGCACTTTAAGTCATACAAACTAACCATGGTTCAATACATTACAGATGACAAAATTTCTTGGCTACAGCTTTGAGTGGAAATGATGGATAGAATTGTAGACAACAATACATTTTTAGGCAATGTAATTTTAAATCAACGTTTTACATCAACGGCAAGATGAATGCATAATTATGAGAGAGCGAAAACTCTCATGAAATTCTGCATACATTTGTTATAGCCCGAAGGTCAATGTTTTTTATCCTCTAAGCAAACAAAGAGTGTACGACCTGTTCTTCTTCCAGAAGGCAACCTTAAATGGTATTGTTTTCTAGACATGCTTCAAAATTTTCTAATTCCTCAGTTAGACGATAATGATAAAGATGGACGCCATTATTATCAGCAAGACGAGACACCACGTAGAAGTCTGAAATTTTCTTGATATTGGATTCCCGGGTCGTTGGATTAGTCGTGAAACTTCAATTACGTGGTCACTTCCCCACTAGATTAGTGTGATCAAACCTGCTCCCCAAGTTTGACCCGCTAGATTTTTTCTTGTGGAGTTTCATTAAACGGTTTATGTATCACTTTTGTTTGCTGATCTTACTGACCTAAGACGTCGAATTAATACAGCAGCTGCAGATGTTACGCCCGACTTGCGGGTTACAGTCTGGAATGAAAGCGAATTCAGATGGGATGTACTGTATGTCGCATTACAAATGGAAGCCGTATCGAAACACATTTAAGTTTGGGTGACAAACTTGATGTGTTTTTCTATGAAATGAGACATCAACCGAATCTGAAAGGTGTCTCAATAAAGTCTTATATGCTTTTAAATGAAGGCCTTTTTGTATAACCCGGTACATCACAAACATGTACGATACTTCGTACATGTACGAAGTAGTAGTAGAAGATAACCATATCTACAGCAATTATTCATAGCTTGGAGTTCACCTGTATGAGTTAATCTAATGGCTATAAATGATCTAACATGAGACACTATGTACAAAAGAAATATAGATATTCTCAAGAATAATAAACACACTATGCTAAACTTAACAGAGATAAATGTTCAGTGAATTGGTTTCTTATTGTCTACTTCAATGAATAGAATAAATCATCTTACCAACCGTGCAATATGAGTGCGATATTCAAGTCTTACAAGCGATTGGCTCAGTTCACTACACAGAATAGCCATAAAAATATTATTCTCAAAGCAAACATCTTCGACTAATGTTATTAATAGTTCCTATGTTTTACGATATTAGTCATAAGAATTACTAAAAATATAATATAAAAAAAAAATTAATATAACCTCTTTTTTATTGGAAAACAATATAAATTAATTGAAATATAAATAAAATTATATTTATTAATTCATTATATTACGTAATTAATATATAGTTAATAAAAATGTTATAAATTAACAATAATTAATTTATTTGTCCCAGTTTACCGTTAATGAAATTTAATAAAATCACCTTTACAAGTGGCCTTGGATCTAAGGACAACAATTCAGGTCATTCGCCTCTTCCTAGATAAAAAAAATTATAAGAATGCCATTATTAACTTATTAAGTCGTGACGTATTCTAACTGCATCTCCTTTCTCTAACATTTTATTTAATAATATTACAACCACAAATACAATATTAATAACAGACATAATTACATTAATAAATAATAATAATATTTATATAAATGAGATTATAAATATTGTATTTACAGCAACAAAAAAAAAACTCAAAGAGAATAAAACTGAATTTAAAAATAATACTAACTTAATGAAATGTATTAGAAAGGTTACTATTAGATAAATATTGAAGAAAAGGGGACCATAATAAATTAGAAGTCGATAAATTCAATTATTTATCCAGAAAAATTACTAAGGAAAATAAGGAGGACATTCAAAGCAGGTTACCATAAATCAAAACTGGAAAAAAGACTGCTTATAAAACAACACAAATGTATTATTAAGAAAGAAATTCATTGAATTACTTATATGCATTTTATTATTTTTCGAAAGAAATAAAAACTAAATCCAGAACTATAATTTTAACAATATTCTTTATTAATAGGAATAAGTTCTTTACAAGAACTGATTAAAAATTAAGTGGAGCGCTAAAAATAAATAAAAAAATTTTTAGACCAAAAAATCTAGGAAAAATAGCCAATTTCCAACTGAGGTTATCTCAAAAGATATATACATTTGTTGATTTATAAGAGTATTATATTTTCTACATATACAAATTATGATACAAACCATACAATTAGGATTAAAGATCTAACGATATGTCTTTGGATACGTAACACGTATTCATGTGATGTCTCTCCGTTGTCTGCGACGAATCAAGCTAGTAATATGTTTAATGTCATTTTAACTAATGAGAAAACAAGAATATGTTATTCTTGTTATTATATGTTGTTCTTGATATATATTGTATTCTTGTTCATGATATATTATTGTTATTCTTGATATTATATGTTGTTCTTGAATAAGAACCTGTTATTCGTATCGAGTTTCACGCTTTTTTTTTTTTTTTATTTTTTTTTTAAAGGGTGAAAAACGCTTACGCGTTATCATCGCCCGACTTAAATATTGTGAGTTCAAAGATAATATATGTGTACATAAAAATGGTTAAAAACTTAAAATACTAATATGGACTAAAAAACTTAAAATTAATATCACAGACAAGGAGAGA